>VTPC01000790.1:31264-55610 GCA_011009095.1 Ignelater luminosus
CTCTGTCTTCAAAATGGGGATTAAATCCAATTACAGTAAGGGTCTGGAAATTGGCCCGCTTAACTATCAAAGAAATATGTTTCAAAAATTACATTCACCCGAATATTCGAAACAGTGGCAGCTAACTAACATCTCTCTGTAGCTCAACTAGGTTCTAGTTCTTTGAAACTTAAAATATCTTCGAAGTAATTAGTCACCCAGAAAACTTTGACCTTACAAATCTACGTCCTAAATTCGGTCCTACACTTATTCTGTTGTAACTCATTTTCGAAGTTTGCAAAAGCGAAGTTTCTTACCGAAGAGATTCTTTGAACTAGGTTTTTAGGTTCAACAAAAATGTAATGAGTAATGAACGATAAAGTGGCAAGTTAATACGGAAACTCTCGTTCACTTCTAATACCCCCTAGTATAATACATAAAGCGAGCAGAAACATGCTTGTATGTTTATGCTAATTTTACGCATTCATTTAATGAAATTTTCCAAATTCATAGCCTATGTAAATACAATTACCGCGTCTAAGACAAACTCCATATAAACCCCAATTATCTACAAATAATAAACTCGACTAATTAAGACCTTTATACCCTTAAAGTTAACATTATACAAATTCCTGTACTACGTGACTTCAGAACTTAATCATTGGCTATCCCTCAATCAATCCAAGAATAGGTAGGTCAGTAGCAGCGCAAGACATTTGGTTCAATCATCCATAAACCTTCAATACTCTATTGATGAAATTTGTTCTTCTCAATGGCTCTAAGGTTTGTTTTGTGTGTTGAAGCTGCTCGATTTATATTGGAAATAAATTTAACGTTCTTGATTTATTTGTGCTGCGTCGAGACGTTCAGTCAACTTATCCTAAAGTTACCAACATTTTATTTGTCTTTTCTGCAAATGGATTTTTATTTAAAATATTTACTTCTAGGAAATTATTTACAGTTGAGAAAAGTTATTAAGGGAAACAATTTACAAAAGGAATTGACCTCCGGAATTGAAAGGTTCATTCTAGCAGTTCAAATACACAGATATAACCGGATATAAGATTGATTTAATATTTCAGACATCTGAAGAATAAAAAATTCCGACTTTTATGTAATATTTCAAATGATGCGCACAACAAAATTGTTTAAAATTTTTTTCTGAACACGTTTTATTGTTGTTTTGTAATAAAAGTGAGCCAATATTATTTGTATCACTTTCTTTACAAGCTTTCTAAAATATTCAAATACAAAATCGTAAAAAGTGTAATAAATTTCTAAGAGGATTTTTCTGGTAGATTTAGCTCGCTTTGGGTCTCTTATATATGCACTACTCTTGTGTATAATGCAATATAACGGTATAACCTAACCTAAAATCCATGAAAAATCAATTTCTCTAGCTTTCCTTTTGATGGTAGTTTTATTAACATATCAGCTTTTAAATTCTAATCACTGCAGTTATTTATTAAAGAGAGTTAAACTTTTCAGAGCATCTAAAATAACTTTAAATAAAACATTTAAATTTTGTAGCAGTCTGATAAAACTCAAAAGCATTTTTCCGTTTCTTCATTTATTATTAATAAACCTCTAGCAAATACGCATTTCTCCCAAACAGTAATGCTTGAAGTTTTGTCAATAATTAATGAGAAATACTATGCTTCCTTCCCTTTAAAATATTTTAGTCCGTATCATTTGATAGCACAGAGATTACTTCATTTAAATAATATGCGGCGGCCAAATGTAAATTTAGATGCAACTAAGACTGTGTGTCAAAGAGTTAAAATCTTGCTTGCTGTGCTATGATGTTTCTACATATATAAAATTAAAAAGAAATCAACCATGATAATAAAACTGCAATAATAGCAAAACTGAAATTGTTTGATCATATCAAACTCCTATAATAAAATCTTTGGGGCACATTTTCTTTTATTTAATTTATTACGTTTAAATTCCTTCTTTGCTTGAATGATGCGACGCGACGTCTGAATAGTTGTAGCAGAGCAATGAAGTCAATTTTGTTTTAGATTTCGTAGGGCTTTTGTCACTGAAAATTGGATTTACAAATTTCATTATTGACATCCAAAATCCTGTAGTTTTCAAAATACAGAATTTTCCTCCACTTTGCCCATCTTTCCAAATCCCAACATCGTAGCGCTGTTTTGGAGCTTTATCTTTGAACTTTAAGTGTAGAAGGTTTCTTGAAAAACATAATTTTACTCGCAAAGGAACACTCCATGAGAAAAATGCAAGTGCCATATTTTCAGCTAAATTTTAAATTTTGATTTTTTTTTAATTTCATTTAGCTCATATAGCAAATGCATTGGTGTATCTATCATGAAACTAAAATTTTTCAGAGTAGAAAACCTTCAGAGCAACTTAATTGAAAATACTCTTCCAGTTAAATTTATAAGAGGTTTTGTAGAAGAGCATTTTCACATGGTGTCAAAAGTAGGAATTGCTAGTCTTGATCTTTTCATAATCGGCTGCCACATTTCAAATTTGAGATTAAAAAAAGTAAGTTGTCATGGACAACCCTCAGTGTCTGCCACAGTACTTACAAAAAAATCGTCAACCATGTGTTCACGTCAGTAATGAGCTTTTAAACTTTATAACTAACTTTTTGATGATAACTGATCCATCATGATAGCACATAGATCATAAATTAGAGCTTTGAACTTTGCAAAATGAACATAGAAGAGACGTTTTTGCCATTACAAATAAATAGGCAAAACGGAACAGAATTCTTATCATTTTTAATAGACCATCGACTAAGATCAAAGAGGCTCTTTTAAGAAAATCAATAAACCATCACGAATGATGATCAAAATGCGTTGTGTACTCAGAATTCTATCGGACCTTTACATTCTGGTCAATCCCTACCTCCAGAATTTAAGTAGATCTTTGCCGGATTCTTAATTCTTGCGGTTCTCTAGGTTTTTCCAACGTCCCAGATTCTTACTAGTCTCAAGCTTTTCTAAAGTTTGGAAATTTTTCAAAACCGTAAAATCTTGTAGGTTTCCAAGTTTATGTAAACTGACTCAATGGATTCTTGTAGACATTAGATTTTTGCGTTTTTGTTTCAAGCAAAGCAAAAACTGAAAAGCCTTAATCAAGCTAGAACTCAACATTCTAACACTTACCATAAAAAAGCGTTCTCAAAAGTATATCAAAAAGAAAAAACTTAATAAACTGCGATAGTGCAGGATGAAGATAATAAGGAAGACAGAATATGAAACAAGGACAGAAAAGTAAGTAGATACAGTAATTCAAAGTAAAAATCACGACAAATTAGCAAAAATTATTTCTCTTAAGAGTTTTGCTTTTAGCGTGGTTTTTACGCTGAACTATTCCTTGTTCTTGTTCTGTGCTCAACTCTGCTATATGAGAGTTCAGAGATCGTTATTTAATTACTCCCTTTTTAACTTGTCTTTAGGTATTTTCTGTAGCAATATTTTCATAGATTAATTTCTTTTCAAACTAATTTTAATTAGGAATTTGTTTCTTTTATTTCTTTTCGAGTTTGTTACACCTTAGGTTTACTGAAAATACGGTTTCAATGCTGAATTTGATTTTTAAAAACTCTTCCAAACAGCATGTGTTCTATGAGTCCAAACACGTCACTTATTTTATCTGCTTTTGCTCTAATGTTTAGCAAAAAAAGCGGTATTGCAAGTTGGGAAAAATACACAGCCAAGAATTAAAAAGTGAAGCCCAAGGAAAATATAAATATGTGTTAGATATTTTATTTAGTTAAAATTATTGACATTACTGTCTAAAAAGTTGTAAAGCTCAGGCATGCATACTATTCAAAATGGATCCTGGTAGATGTAGAATCTTTAAATAATAAGCCACCTTATTATGTTAGTATATCAAGATGCTTTGGAAAAATAGCAACAGTATGAATTTGGGGTTTTGGTTAGATAGGATCTTGGAAGGTTTATAAACTGATTCGATTTGTAAATAAGTAATGGTCCTTGGTAGGTTTTCAGTTTTTGTACAATCGGGATCTGAAACCTTAATTTGCTTAGTTAAAACACCATTAAAGGCAGGGATAATTTTTTAATTCTCCCGCTAACGCACTTAAATTACTGTGGATTTCTAAGGTTCAGTTTTAGGTTCATTTATTGTAACTGATTTGAGAAACGTCTCATGTACTTGAAAGCTAATGTTACAAACTACCGTTCAATCTCAAAACTGAGCATATTTGAGTAAACTCTTTGAATCTATTATTTACAATCATACATTTTATTCTGTCAAAGACGCAATCGCACTTCAACGGCATAGTTTTTATAAACGACGATCAGTTGATGCTAACTTACTTTGCTATGCTGATCTTTTTGTAAAAAACAATGGACGAAGAAAACAAGTTTCGCAATACGCACAGAATTAACCATGGGCTGCTATTGTCCAAATTGAGTCAAATTGGTATTCATGGAGATCTTCTTGAGTTGAATGAGATCTCCTGAACAGGTCACAGATAGTCACCATTAAAAGATTCATTTCAGAATCTCAACATCTGGAGTACCTCAAGGCTTGTACTTAGGTCTGCTTTTCTTTAATATATTTCTAAGCGATATACATACATGCCTCTGGAATTCCAATTTTCTCCTGCAGACGATTGTAAGCTTATCTTAAAAGTTGAGTTCCTTCAAGATTGCATTAGATTACAGTCCTATCTATCAAACTTCTACCGTTATTGCCATGTTAATCATTTAGATTATTTAAATCGTTGTTATATCTTAAATAAGCCATAACTAACGAAAACATTAATTAAAGATCTTAGTGTGACGCTTGATAGCAAGCAAAATTGTTAAAACAGCTTACCAATCTTCAGGCTTCATTATGAATCCACAAAAAAATTTAATAATCCAAACACTCTTATTAACTACGTTGTATTATGCTTATAACAGGAGTAACTTGGAGTTTGCATGTTCTCTTCAAAGCCCTTAATGCGCTGTATATTATGACAAAATTAAAAAAGTTCAAAATAAATTTATTAAGTACGGGTCTTATATTTTTGGATTTATCTTGTACACTGTTTATTTTAACATATGTGCGGCTTCTTCCAAAAAGGGCCCAGGCCCAGTTTGTTTTACGGTGAAATAATTCACGTCTAGATTTTCCGTCGCACATGGGGTGTATTGGGGAGGTTACATAGCTCCTTTTAAACCTGACTTTTCGTTCCAATAATTCTTGTGGTGTTGCGAGTTTTGACATGATTGTAACATTCCCTTGTCAAATAGGGATGTTTGTTTCCTGGTTTTTATCTTACTCACATCCTAATACAGTGGTGCTTGATCAGGGCGTGGCTTAATTTCAGCGTGTTTTGCGTGCCCAAGACACGCGAACATCAGAAGGTTTTTGGCCTTACTACAGTAAGCTTTACTCAGTGTTTGCGGTTAGTAATTAAACTTTTTGCATCGCAAACGATTTGTTTATGGAAAATCTCATTAGAAATGGTTTCGTGAGATTTGCAGACAGTTGTCTTTACCGGATTTCATCAAAATTGTGCGAATGCTTGCAAATAAACATTGTGACTAAGTTAGTTAGGATCGTGAAGATTACGAAACCTTTGGTGCTAATGGCAAGAACTAATTAGTCTTTAGTGCTTTCTTTTTTTGAAATTATCGATCCTTCTTGTCCCTCAAAATGCTTAAGTTGCTTAAACAGTGTTTTGTTGCGCGAATAAGGAACTCTTCGTCGTGTGCGTTGTGCGAGCAAGAATCATTGACCACTCCGCAAGCCGCTAGAGTTTTGTAAAGTAAGAAGAAATCCTACGGTACTGGTCCAGGGTATCGACTTCTGTCCCAAACTGGGAAAGTATTAACAGATTAATAAATTTATAAATTATCTACTTTGTTTATGCTACATAATAAAGTCAATCAGTCAGATAAGCAGTTTTGTATTTTATTTGGGTATCGTTAATAACTTTTTTTCAGGTAAAGCATTATATATAATTATGTGTTTAAGTAATATCGTAATATACAGGGAATGTAAACCAGGGATTGGACCAGTGTATGGTGAACTGTTTGGGCCGTCTTCTTTTGTTTTGAGTAAAATCTCAGATTATACAGTAATTACTGATCCTAATTATCCGGTATAAGTTTTGCGGTGCAAATTAGTTGTGCACATTGCTGTTACTTTGTTTAAGAAAGAGTTTTAGTGTAATCTTTTTTGGTAAGTTTGGAGAGAGTTTCAGTACAATACGTCACCGATATATACAGGATGTTTCTGGTGAAAAGTCACATCAGCAAACATGTTAACCCTGGCGTCCATATAGATTGTGATATCTTCAGGAAATCGTCGTTTGAGCAGCTGCGAGCACAACGTTCTGATCTGCACGGGCACAAGGCCACTTTTCCGGGTTTTGTCCGTGATAACTATTATTATCATATTTATTATTATCACTATTGTCACATATAGTATTACTATCTTCATTATTATTACTACTACTATTACTACTATTGCTGCTATTATAATTACTATTACAATAATTATTAGCTATTATTTTATCATTACTGCATTAACTTCCGTTATAGGTGTGCAGAATGTAACTATTTTTTATTGTCAAGTGTGGAAATTCTGTTAATGGAAAAATCTTTGTTGAATTCCCCCAATGTGATGCAAGATATTGAGGTTTTTTATTTCTTTTTAAGTCTCCTGTCTTTAAAAGAAGTTTTCAACAGTCAGGGAACAGGGTTACTGCAAAACATATCGTTGCTGTTCTCTTGCTGTTGTGCCTAAAATTCAAGTTGCAGCAGTTATATTACATCTCTCTCTCTCTCTCTCTCTCTCTCTCTCTTTGTTGTCTACCACTTTAATTGCTTTACGGTTTTAGTACTTTTTATTCTTTATTATACAAAAGCTAATCGTTTTTAAGTTCCAAAGCTTAACTTTTTTCCGTTTTTTAGACTTTCTATTTTTGCCTTTCTTTTGGTATTACCATAATAGTTTGCTACTACGTTATTGTATTATAATTCTGAAATTTACTATAACTTCTAAAGTCCGTCAACGACATCTGTTGCATAGATCAATAGCTATATCAGAGTTTTTGTAATTGGCTTCTTTTTGAATTATTAAAGGCAAGTAGAAACCGTAATCAAGAGCCTCCCATTGTCCCTTGCAATTCTTGTTCGAAGATTACGTTTATATAAGTCACGCACTAATATCCTAAAATATCATCAATTATTGTAAAGGCAAAATAAAACAGTTAAAGTTCTAATTTTTGTTACATTGTAAATTTTCTTACAAGCAGAGATTTGTGAAGGTCATGTCTGCAACTACCTGTTTCCGCCACTCTGTGACACACTGCTGTATGCAAATCTCATAAATGCAAATTCATGCCAAAGCTCTACATTTGCCCTTTGAAACAAAAAACTTGTGTCCTATAAAAAGAAAAACGATTCTTGCTATAGTCAGAAGAAGGCAAGATGACTTTTATTTCCGTAATTTCTGCACGTTTGTATTTTATTTCTAATAATTGTCATAACTCCAATGTAACATTAATTTCCGAGCTTGTAAAATTTTCAGCGTTTCCAGTTAAAGAGAGTAAAGAAACTTTTCAGATAACTTTGGCTAAACACAGGAAAATGCTACTAATAATTTAATATTCTTTTTATTGAATTATTATGGAATTGTAATGAAGAAGCAATCCAAGATGTTAATTCGATTCATTACGTAAACTAACTCAATTGACACAATTAAAGATAGTACATATTTCGTTAACAGTTTGATCTTTTTTGGACAATCTTTTTTCACCAGGTTTATCAATTTTCTGAAAAATATAGTTAAAAGTGGATTAAAGTTATTTCACTACCTATAAAGGATACTAAATAATATTTTGTTCTCCAGTGAATATTTTTCTGAACAGTTTCTTTTTGAATGATCTATGTAGTTCGTTGCTTGGTACTAGAATTAGACAACAAACCACAGAACGGTAAAATTTGTGGAAGAGCAGAAAGAGTCATAATCATTTTCTCAAAATAACTGCTACATAAATGCGATAAAATCTAAGCTGCTATTGACAAGATTTCGCTTGAATCCTCTTGAGTTGTTGGAAAATTACTGCCATTTCTGTAATTGATTAAAATTGATAGTAAGGTAGCACTACAAATATTTTCCATTTATCCCTTCTTATTAGATAGTTTTTGTTTGGTTTCCCTGTACAAACGAAATGCGATTCTACGAGATTTTCTTTGTATTTAAGCTGATATAACTCGTGGAATCCTGAAAGAATTATCTTACTGGAAGGAAAAGTACCATGGGTATATGAGTCTATAAATATTTTAATTTCTATTGAATTTTTAAAAGTGACCTGAATTTGAATTGAGTTTTTTGGTTTCATACATTTAGTTAGGAACCACAAAAAAAAGAACAATTCAACAATTTTTAATTATACCTTTCGGTAAAACATCCTTTTAAATTTTTGATTTTATTCGTTTTATTCATCCTGACACAAAAAGATTCTAAATATTTTAAAAGAATTTTTCTGTAAACAATAATTTATGACTCTCATATTTTGCAATCTGTTTGAAATATTACGCGAATTAAAGAAAGGAAAATTAATAAATTACAAAAAAGCATTAAGCAGTAGAGAGAAAGTTATTTTCGGACCCGTTAGTGGTGATTATGAGAATGCGTTTAAATCTCGGAAGACCGTCATGAACTAAACATGAGCCTTTGACGAGAACCGACTACGTGCAGCGAATACTTGAAAGATGAAAATTTGTATTATGTCATTGTACCACGGTTAACTCCTTGTTTATTAGGAGAATAATATAATTCCCTCTTTTCTTTAATATCCGAGGAATGCATGCAGAAAACAAGACGAGAGGTTTATTATCGTGCCAATAACAAAAGAAAAAGAATATTATTTTCTTTACTAACGATGTCTTGCCATCTTGAAATATAAAAGAGATATGAAAAATGATCACTGGCCGGCTACCGTCATTTCCTTTCATTGAGTTTATTTTTCCGTTAGATATAAAAATGTTTGTTAGATTTACTGGAACATTAATTGATTGATGACATAAAACTACACACATTAGATTTGGGGAAAAATTCTCGTCGACAATTTCATGTGGAAAAGTACACATCCCGTTTAATTTTTATGGATGCCAATAAATCTGAAAAACCGAATATGTTGAATCCGTATTAAACGGGTCGTTCGTTTTTATAATTTGACGAAATAAAACGCTGCAACGATCCAATCACTTCAATGAATTGGCGATTCGTTTTAATCCGTAAAGGAAATAAAATTGGTTTTGATGTTAAAAACATAAAATGCCGTGCCTTTTCTAAATCTATCCCGACGTGAAAATCAGTAGAGATCGTGATCTGGATTTGTTCAATCGTTTCTTGAAAAGTAGCACTTACGGGCTACATCGATTGACAGGCACTCGCTGCTCTCTTCTGCTCTATATCCTCTTAGAGGGTATCACTAGAAGAAGAATATGAAGGACAAAAAGCAAACTACAAACAAAGAACCGACTGATATGTATAATGTGACAGAGGTAATAATACCAAAGAATTCTCTGGTTAATAAATGTTACTGAAGTTCGAATTTTAATCGAACAACAACAATAGTAGAAAGAAGCTAATTAAATACGGCTCTTAATTAAATTTAATTCGACAAATGCATCGCTGTTTCTTTTCTTATTCCCCAGCAAAACTTTTCTTGGAAGTTCTTATAAGATTGCAAAACAATGTATCAGAGGAAACTGGCTTCAAACTTCTTGGGATGAACGGATAAGAATATTTAATTATATGGATAGAGAACAAAATGGTTGTTTTTCACATAATTACATCAACTTTCATTCGAGATATTTTCTTTTTTATATTTTCTGCAATTTCAAATAAAGCAATAACGGTATAGAGAAAATGAAACTTTAATTGGGATGCTCTACAAACGAATAATTTCAAAATAAACAAAGAAATCACTTCGATCTTCACAACGCTATTGTATAGGACTCCTTGGAATAATTAATTCAATTAAATCTTTTATATTTGAAACGCAATTTTTTGTTAAAAAAGTTATCTACATAAAGATTTTATCTTCAACCAAGATATGATAAGATAATGAATTATTAACGAACTATTTTATTGATAAAGGCTTTCATGCCGGTATCCGCTTTACATTTACAAACTATGAGAGCTTTGCTACTACTTCCGTTGGGGTTGTTTGGATTACCAGGTCCGACACGAGAAGATGAGAGGCGAAATTTGAATAGAAAAGGTTATATTATGGTTGTCGCTGAATATTTGCCATATTTTAGAGTCTAATATAGGATGTTCCTGAAATGAACGGAAGCTAAAATTGCAACCATATAGTTTCTAATATAAATCTAGACCCTAAAGAGATGCAATTCACCATTTCGAGATACAAAGTGTAAAGTTTCAATTAAAATTTCTTCTTTTCTTAATATCCAATAAAATAAAATTTTGTGCGTTGTTTTTACTCTTTGTTTTCTATTACTGTTTGAATTTTGTGATGGATACTGCCATCAGGAATGAAGATCTAAGTGGTGCGGACACAACTCTTAAAAAGATTTATGTTATGTCACTGGAAAGACAAGAGAGATCGGTTTTGAGATCCAGGAATAATTTATAGACAAAAAATGCTTTTATGTTATTTTCATAGTCTTCAAGTAAGCTGGAATTTTCAGAAGTCCTACAATATCAAAATTTAATTTTGATGATTTCTTGTTCTTCTAATAGTTTGAAAACAACGTGCAATAATAAATGGAATGTTTTACTGGTGTTTATTTTACTATATCTGTTATTCAATTCCAATTGGCGGCACATGTGTCGAAAAACATAATTAGCAATAGTTTTCAAAATCTACAAGAAATTTAATGACAAAAATTTCTTTATGGTTTTGTTTTCATAAAATGCGTCGTTTTCGAGTAAAACAAAATGTTCTGGAAGATTTGTTGCTTTGCACCGTTTTAGTTATCTGTTTTATACTTCGTTGGTTCAACGGTTGCACGTGCTAAAATTGTGCTTCTTTCTTTAGGACTTCTTCCTTCAATTCTATCCTCAATTACCAATACTAATAAATTTCTTTCTTGCTCCACAGATTTGCATTCACCTTCAACTGGTTTATGTTCTCTGGTACCATCCCAAATAAATCGGTAATATTCATTCAATTTCTAGCAGCACAAGACTACGATAAGTTAATAAGAACAGTTTCGATTTAATTTGTTAAGTTAACTTTCCGGAATAACAATTTTAAATGAATTCTTATAAGTTACACTTACTCCTAACCTACGACTTAATGCCGCCACCTAATGCTACTCGGGTACACTACAGATCTTTTGCTATTTTTATACTGCAAAATGTTTTGAAGCAGGCCTCTTTAACAGTGGCATTTTAAAGTAGAGCTGGACATGTGATTCATTTTAAAAAACAAAAAAGCTCAGTCAAATTCAGTCACTCACGTACAGTTTTTTAAAAATTTAAGATCATATCTACCCACGACTGTATATTTTATATTCACGCCCAAACACTTACGGCTGGTCACGTAGGTCACGATTCTTTTTAATTGTAAAGTAATCTTAACTCTTTTTTTTAATAAAGTTTATAAAAGTGCAATAATGATTTGCTTACTATTAAAACTTGAATTTTGTGCAAAGTGAATATTTCTGCATTTTTTGCATGTTTGTTAATATTTTTATAATTTTATTATTGTATTCTATGGTATTTTAACAAAATTTGCATTTTTCTCGTGAAATAGGAAGGTTGGTAGGATTCTATTAAAATGGTCACTTTTGGACTCGAGTACTTTTAGCTATTTTATTATTTTATTTTGGTCATAAAGGAAGAAGGTAAAAAGACAGTAACACTGTTAAAATATTGTCTTCAAAATATTCATGTGGAGCGACTCTACCGGGAACTTTTTTTAGATGGTAATGGTGTTTTCTGCAATCCATGTAGAAAGTAAAACAGTAAGTAGTTTAAAACTTATTTTAATTACTAAAAAGATTGTTATTTTGCAAAAAATCTTTGCATATAAATCTCAGTTCTGCCTATTACATTATCTAAAGTTCTAACTTCAAATTTTTAGGTAGTTTTGATTGAAAAGGAGCGAGAAAAGACTACTTGATTAAAAAACAAATCAAATTAAAAATAATCACGCACAATGTAAATTCACGTAATAAAAAACATTATTTTTGTCACGTCTGTTCACGAATTGAAATTTAAAAATTACTCACGTTCGTGACTGGTACGTGACCCGTCTAGAATCTAGTCAACCGCACTAATTAACAGAATCAAAAGTAATAGAAAAAACATGCATTATAAAATTGATTCGATACCACAATAAAACGCATAGAAACTAAATCAAAATGAGAATCCCAAAAAAGAAATTTAAATAGTTGCTATAAGAAAGGGATGGAATAGAAAATATGATACAAAGAGGTTAACATGAAAAATCATGACTACTTTACTACTCTTGAACGTTGATTCTAGACCGAAGATCGTTCTATAATCCTTGTCTTTCTTGCCCGCGGTAGCACTGTGATGGAGAAGTCTAATGGCACTAGAAGAGCAAGAACAGCGTTAGATTTGACAATAGCCCAGTTCCTCCTATATCATGGACGTCCGTCAAACCACATTCCAGAAGAATGTTTCAGCTGGATATCTGAAACTCCGAAATACCGCAAGGGAGAATGGATGACCTGCATTCAGGAGTCCCAAGAACCGGTCGGAGAGGTAGTATCATCGAAACGGAATTAAACACAGTAAATATCAAACTTTATGTGCTAAGCATAACATAAAAGCTGCAAAGGCTTGGTTTTCCAAATCGAGAATCAAGAGACTTACGTAGCTTCTCGAACAGCACGTTTTTGATATCTATTTTATCCCACGTGGAATTCAATGATAGCAGCCAGAAGTATAATACCTATCAAGTACTTATTATTAAAAAATGTAAAAACTGACAAAGAAGCACCACGGTGTTGACTGACAGATCTGAAGGTCATTCAAAGACAACAGCCAGTTACATGCATCTCAGAAGATATCAAGCCCAAGATAAAAACCTTACAACTTAAAAATATATTGAGATGGTAACTCTAAGATTGAAAGAGACATACTGATCTCTTACCGCGTGTGCCATTACAATCTAGAGCAGTCGTCTTTTGATTTGAAATATTGACTAAAACAGTCAATGCATTAAGTCAAAACTTCGTTAAACAGTGCTGTTCCAGGCTATAGCATAAGCAATATCACGAACAGTTTTACAAGAGCTTTTGTCAGAATTTCCAAAGATATTTTGGTTTTGAATATAAATTAAGCAATCTTGAAATCAGTATTTGGGTAAATTCTTTACAAAAATAATTGTTGTGCAAAATGGTAAAATTATCTTGGAAACTTAATTACCACTACATTCAAGGAACAATGACAATAATTTCTTCAGCAAACATTTTGGCCTTTAATTCTGAAAAATGTGCACTGACGAGATTTTTATATAGTAAAAATGGAAAAAAGTAGGAGGATACTCAGACTATTAAGTAAGCAAGATCACCTAGCACATCTGGAAAACAACATCAACCAAAAGTCTGTTTTTTTTATATTCTAACTGGCAAACTTGTTTACTATCTGTGAAGACAATTACTGCCAACCTTGGTTATGTATTTGTCAAATGATTAAGGTTACTGTTCAATATTCCCAAAATTTGAGTTTTTGCGTATTACACCAGCTATAATTATTTTGATTTCTAAGCTTTCTTTGTTATACAAAGAAAACAAATTGTTAAAAAATTTTCTGTTTCTATTTAAGCAATAACTGTAGAGGATAACTGAAGATAATAAAAAATTAAATATTAAGATTAGAAAGCAACATTTATAGTAATTCTTACAACCCCAATCTCAGTAGTTTATTGCGAAAATATTACAATTGCACAGTAAACATGTGACCACTTCTACATTACTGAATTATACCCTTTAACCTTTTTGTCTTGTCAGCTATAGTAATGACTTCCCCTGCGACCAAGTTCTAGTTTTTCCATAATTTTAAGATGGTCTCAGTACAACTATACAATTGTATTTGCAAAATAAAATCATTCCTGTGACAAGCTTTAACTGCTTTATAACCGCCACTTGTTATAAAAGGAGAAATTTCAAAATTTCATTTTCAAAATAATCCCGACTATAATTTATTGAGAACTTCTAATCTGTTCATAACTGACATTAAAAACAATGATAATGTTGACAAAAGATCCAAAAGTTTGAGACCACCTATACTTTTTAGATATCAAACACAAATGTTTGTGGACTTTTGGACCCCAGTGTAAGTTACCTTTTCAACAGTAAAATAAACAAGACACAATATCCAAAAGGTAGAAACATATACAGTCACTTCTGTTTATAGCTGATATTTTGTAAATAATTATTTATATTTTCAAAAACCTTTTTTTATAACTTCTGAAGAAATACCTACTACGTAGTATATTTTACTAAATTTGTTATACAAAACATGCGTTCTATTAGAGAAAATGGTAGTGACGTCAAAACATTATAACGTTGATTACCAAAATGATTAGAACATTTACGATCTAAAGTTTAGATATTTTTATTATTATTACTATTATTAGCAAAAAGGGAAAGATTATCTCATTTAAAAAAAATAGGTATATTCTCAATATTCCTAAAACAGAAAGAGTAGTTACTGATACGTATTAATTAATTAATTAATTAATATCATTAATTGTTAGTCAGAAAGATTGCCTTCTTGGCAATTTATTTTTCATTTCAGGAATAAACGAAGTGATGACGGTAAGATCTTGTCATTCTACAAAAACATCTGTTCTAATTAAAAGAGACAAATGAGGAAGATTTTATTAGAATACTAAATCTAGAGGGTGTGTTGTGTTGTTAATGTTATTGTCTCTGTGCATCAGAATAATAAGTAATATCAACAAGAAAAATAAAAAGTATTGTTAACTCATGCTGGTTTATAGGAACTCTGAAGTCTTAAAATTCATAATGCGCCGGCAAATATCACAGACGTCATCTGCAGTGATTTATGACTTTATCTATTCGTGAAATAGATACAATTAGATATATTATTACGTACTGTACTTATTTCTCTTAAGTCATCTCTGTCTAATCTTAGTGTCTTATACTCTAATATTTGTGAGGGTACACAGCCTCTCTGAACTTTTCTGAGTAGCCTTCACAAAGTTAACTTTTAATATTAGCTTTTCGCCATTATTTACAAACCATGTAATCGAAGATGCTTCTATTTTTGCTATAAATAATTTACTTGGTTCTGATTCAGTTTTTATCAGTTTAACTGAAATGCAATGTTAGTTACCCATATTCTTTTACAGATCAACAACCCATGAAAAACTTGTATCACATTGTCTAAAAAGGAACATTTCTAACTTAATTTTAATTTAAACTTTCTTCAACAAAATTGTCCAAAAATCTTCAATTGCGCTACCTGTGGTACATTTGATGGATTATTGTTTTTAGGCACAAAATTTATCTTGAGCACGTTACGCCAGTTTTGTGTTTCTTTGGCGTATTGGACTGATGTCAAGTCTGTCCAAAACAGTATATCATCCTGAGTATGATGTGTTAAGAAAATCAACTAATTTTGGTAGACATTTACAAGTGTACCTTCTTCCGTTTAATGTTTTGCCTTTAGTTCGCCCTATTATATAGGGTCTAGAAATCCCAAATGTTGACATTACACATCACTGTCGGAAAATTTAGCTTTTCCTTTAAATTTCAAATTATTTTGGTAATCATTTTCCTTCGTTTCTGACTTTTCCAATGTGAAGTATATTCATGAATATTTACAGAATATCATGTATAACATTTTGTTCAACTTGATAGCAAAAAACTTGGGCAGACCAATTTGGTTGAGCAAGTTGCTCACCACAAAACTAGACATTAAGCAAATTCTTGTATCATTTCTAGTGTGAACACGCAGAATAGACAACTTCTCATCTTATTAGACTGCCAATTTTGCGCTATTGCGTTGATTGTTCTTTAGGCAAATCAACTTGCCGAGTCAGCTTATGAATCCCACAAAAAACGTTTCTTATCATTTACTGTTTTGCCTGTACAAGACATTCAGATTTGATAGGAATTACTAAATCCGAGTTATAAAACAGACATGCAAATGTGAAACTTGTGGGTTTGGGTAAAGGGAACTAAATGGTATCTAACTGCGCTAGAAAAACCTAAAAATAGCTAAAGTAGTTTAAACGCAACAGAGTTAAAAGTATCTTAGAATGAAGCCTCCCATAAGCGTCAGAAAAAGAGTGTAAGAATATGCATCTTCATCCCACCCAAATGCCTCATCCCAGGGTAAAAAGTGTAATTTAGTGTTGGTAGATGAACGAGCATGTTTCCGTAACTCCTGATCTTAGTGTTTAAAACCAGACGTTTTGTGATGGATACTTTTACCACATACAGTATAACTTGGTTTAGCGTAATAATCGGGACCAAAACAAACAGTGGTACGTTAATAATCGAAGTTCGTTGTGGAAAGCAATGCCAGAAAATAATTTAAAATGTTCTATTTTTTTTATTACATAGTCTCTTATCGTCTGTGCTGCCAATATTTTCCAGGATCGCGTCATTACCCAAATCTGTTCATGTAATCGTCACAACTCGACGGTGGCGCTTTTTGGGTGCATTCTGGAGAAGTAACAAACACGCAAACTGTTCCTGAATTCCGAGTACCTCAATGTTTTGTTTTTTAATTTAAGTGACGTTTAACCTTCACATTAGGCTATAAAAATTGAAAAACGGACACCTTTTATGGAGCTGTTCCAATGTCAAACATTGTAACACCACACGGTAAAAGTCTTGATACCACATTAAATTTGACATTTGACTCAAAGTGCGGAAAAACAAATCAGATCGATTAGTCTTCTGGTGAGACTAAATGTAGAGAGAGTAAAAGCTCAGGGTTTTTATCAAGTCTATGGTCTGATTTTTTCATTCACACTCAAACTTAGTATCGGATGCAACCAGTGATCTCTAAGAAAAGAGATTATGAAGGATAAGAAAAATAGAAAACTTTAGCTTCACACAAGGAAGACGCTTTCCAGAATTAAAATAATCAAAACTCAGTATTTTCAAAATATCTGCTTTGTAGGTATACTCAGTAAATTTTGTACAAACATTGCAACAGATTTTTCTGTTCAGTATTCTGAAATCTGATAATTCTACATTAATCTGGGAAATTATCTAAAACGTGTTAGTAATTTATTAGATTATAACTGAATGTATAGGAACAGGGAAAAATAACAGACTTAATGATCTTAATTCTAGGAATCTGAACGCTGAAGACAAATGACTGACAGCCAAACAAATCCCATAACTATAAGACAGCCAAACCTGTACACCATTAAACGTTCCCTGTAGCTTTTACATTGATTTATAAGAGCTTCTGGTTATTCCTTACCTTCTGCAACTCCTAATGGGATTTATGATAATTTTTTATACTTATATCAAGGATGACCAACCTTTCTAGTCTGAAACACACGAATTAAAGAATTTGACTTAAAAGTACATTCAGAAAAATTTATCACGATGCAAATATAATAATACAAGGCTGTTCATTTTCAAAGAACAATCAAGTGTAATTGCAAAACTAAATAAAATCGAATCTATTACTTATATTTCATCTCTTTATAAAATAAAAAGTTAAACTTCCTTGCATTTAAAAATTCTAACTTCAATTTATCAAAATTATCCCACTAAATAAACAAGGAAGGAATCTGGTTTATACCTCGGAAAAAGTTTACCAATTAGGTCAGTGTTACAGGAAAATTCTTCACAATTTTAATCAAAACATTTTAGTTTATTGGAGTTGAGAAAATTATCAGGATAAAACAAATGTGAGCGAAACTGTGTTCGGTCATGGTGCGGTCGCCAAACTTTTACTTTCGCAGTTTCGTCGGCTTTTATATATTAGTACTCGTCCTAAAATTTTAGACAGGTTTATCCGATATAAGGGGACGAATTTATTGGTGGATTTGATTTAATTCAATTTGGCGTTTTAAATAAATGTAGACAAAATGTTTCTAGAAAGAGAGATGGAGAAAGAAAGAGAAGAAAAATTAAAAAGAACGCTTTTCATAATATGGAGTTTTTCTTTTTATGTGTAATCGGAATACTTTTTTTTGAGATTTATAACTTATTAAGTATCAAAATAGAATGTTTCTCATATTTTTTCAAGCGGTAAACCCTTTTTGCAATATAATTAAAAATTCTAAAGTTAGAGAAAAATAATATAAAATTTACTCCTACACATCGTACTAATGTCTTCAACTGTGTCGTTTTTAAAGCACATGGCTTAACTTAGAGTAAAAGGAAGGTAACATCTCGGCATAATAATGACCAGAGGAACGATATTGAATAAGGATATAAGCTATGAAATGAATTTCTAATTCCACCAAAAATCTAAGCGCATTATGTTGCTCTCCCTAGACCACTAGACCTCTTTCAGTATGAAGACATTTAGTCTTCAGTTGAAAGAAACACATGAAGAAAGCTTTTTGTTTATCGTTTCCATTTTTTTCTCAGGGCCCAAACTCAACTTATTTAGCGTTTTGCAGGCCTTTTTTGGATAATGACCAAAAATTATGAACAAATGTAGGCGGATTGTTTATCAAACAAAAAACTTTGCAAAAACCAAGAAAGGTATTTTTTTAAAGAACAGCTCTTTGAATAAATAAGTCATACTCTAGATGACATGAGCTACACTGATTGTTTGCCAACACCAAAACTTTTAAATTAATAAATAATTTTTGGTTTTAAGCATTATTTTAGTCTGTGGAAGGTATTTATTTAAATATCGAAATTTATTTTTAACAAGTAAAACCTCTCCACCTCTAATTGGAAAATTCAAGAGTAGGGGAAATTGTAGTTCATGAGCATGAAGAACTATGGAAACATGTCACTAGCAAAAAAGTGGACCAAAGTGAGATCAAAAATTATACTCTTGCTTGAGCCTATTAACTTTGTGTACGTGCAAACCACAGTAAGTGCAAAAGAAGCATGCGATAATTTGCAAAAGACTCTTCAGGTTTTTGGTTTAACACGTAAGCCAGGGTAGCTTAATAACTACCAAGCCAGAAAATAATTAATCCGTTGAAGATTACGACAATAAAATTGTTACTGCAGCTGATAAATTAAATGAAATTGGCACGTCATTGTCACGTCAGTAATAGTGATGAATGGATAGGTTGCCTAGAGAATGCAAAACGATAATTATAGCCATAGAAAACTCTGGCACTTCAATCACTACTGATGCGATTAAAAACAAATCTATTGCAAGACATTAAATTGGAGAATTCACAGGACAGAAGCAAAATTGTTTTTTATGGAAAAAATTCTAAGTAATCCGATAAATATGTCTTGGACGTGATTTTTAGGGTCACATTCCAAAGAAATGCCCTTTTAGACGAAAGCAAGTTAAATTTACACAGTTACTTCATTTTCAGTAAATGAGGCTAATATTCCAATGAGTGGTATATTGATTGTTGAATACGCTGCATTGATTCCGGTGCTTTAGCTCTTATGGTACTGTCTTATTATTGGTTAGAAAATATGCGGACACCCATGAATCATAAAGTAGCTGTCGCCAATGCTATTGGGAACTTACCGTTGAAAGTGTTAGTTCATGGTAATATTGAGAACATTTAAATAAAGAATCTTTTGTATGTACCTGATTTATGCACCAATTTGTTATCACTGAAATAACAAGAAAAGACAACATAGTTTTGATTCAACATTTTGCAAGATTTTAATAAAAATAGCACTGGTCAACAAATTTCAATTTTTGGAATCCCCATAAAATAATGCATGCTAATTATAACAGAATGTACAAATATTTATTTTAATATAATGCGGAGGTACAAGTTAGCTCTATTTTTGTCTTTTTTCACTAACGGCTGTTGATGTACGTTGTCTTTTCCTGGCGTAAAAGCCTTTCGTGTTGGCTACTTCTGCTTAATGTAATGATTGTCCCTGTCACGACTGTCCCAAAGACATAAAAAACAGCAGTATTTTGTGTAGCCTTGCTGCATACCCAAAAAAATTGCAATAACTTTAAAATCAGCACATAGGCTCCAGGAATAGTCCTTATACTTTATATTCTCTAATAGGAGTTTCAGATTCTTATATGCTTCCTTTATGCAAGCCGCATGACCTATTGAAATAGAAGGATAAATTGCCTTCAGGCTGGTTTGGATAAATCTGTAAATCATCTCCAAGAACTGGGGCCGTGCTGTATCCCGCAAGTCTCAAAAAGATTATAAATGTCATTGCAATAGTCCAAATTGCCGTCCATACTGTAGAAATCAACAAGATCTCCATGTCGCCTGGGAAAAATGCTAATTCTTGTTCCTTGTGCCAACAGATTCCACTGTTGTAGCCGCAGTTCTGCTAGTGACTTTGATAGGCTTAAATCCTGCACTAAGTCGTTTATTTTGATTTGACTAACTAAATGCAGTTCACTGGATGTAGATGGGGTGAATCAGGATCTCTCAATTCGCCAATAGCTTGACTACTAGTATTACCCGCAGCTTGACTCTCCTCGGTTTCTGGTTCTATTGGTGGTTGAGGAACCGGATGATACTCATCTTGCGGTTGAGGTGTTTGAGCTGACACTGTTCCCATATAATTATATTTTCGTTGCAACGATTGAGTCCTGCAGTCTTATTAAGGCAGAGTAGCCATCTTAAACATGGTCCTTTTGTTCTCTTCACAACATCGAATGGCAAAAGGTAAAGAATATTGTTGGTCAAATAGCCAATCTCTTAGATATCTGGCACAGGTAGTGCGTATTACATGTGGAACCCGCGGCTTGTCTTGATTTTTGACAGTCATAGCGAAATAAAGTTCATAGGCCTGGCAAATCCTTGCAGTTAACTGTTCACTCTTATGTAATGGCGTAAATTTACCACACACAAACAAAAGTTGTTTGGGTCACTTTTACAGCAACGTAACATGATTGTGTTTTAAAATAACTTGAAGTCAAATGAAAATAAAATTTTATAAATATTGTTTTATGTCGTCACAATGAACTTTAAAGTCACTTTGTTGTATTGTTTTAGTTGAAATAGCATCGCTTAAATACTAAACAACACCCTTATCCCCTACCTAGAGAATGACCAATGACAATCGAGGAGATGACAATCGTCCTGTGACGTGGATTATCAGGTCGCACATGTCTGAAACAAGTTTCAACTTGTGCGTTTTCGCTGTAACTTGAACTAAACCAACGCTATTACTTTTCGAGTAGTTTATACTTTATATTTTGTACTTTTAATTTTATCAATAAATGATTCTGAGTAAAAACTGTGTTGACCATTTTTGTTTGCTATAAAGTACGGCCACAATAAGGCCCTTACACACGTTTCAGTGATCGGCAAGTAATGTGGGTTGCCTAATAAATATGTCATATTTTAAACTTTATATGTCAACAAACTTCAATTCAAGAAACTGGCAAATTGATCAGTAGTTGAATACCTCGAAACGTGTTTAAGGTAACAGGTAATTTAAAGATCATAGAAAATGATTTAGATTTGCCAAATAGCAAAATGTCGCATATTGAGTGGTTAGTCAGATTATTCTACTTTGACTTACCTTTAACTATAGAGAAGAATACTAGAATCAGTTCTGATATACTCTTAACTTTTCTCAAACTGCTTTAGCTTTTAGCTGTTTGGCATGCCCAACAAGACCGGTAATTCAGCCGTGAATACCAACGAAGCAAAAAAAAAGTTAATCTGCAGATTTTTAAGGTCTTCAGAATTTTTCTACTATTCTCAAACACCTGTTTTAGGGTTAAAGCTTCTTTTCATTCCATTTGCAAAGTTATCATCAGATTTATGTTACACCAACTGAAAATAAGGTTTGAAGTATAAACTAATGGAATTTCTTTGGATACTTTACAAATTAAATATACTTTGCCAATTCAATCGATAAATTAATTGCAGTGGAACTACTAGTTCCTGGTAGTTTTATTTAAATTACTTATACATCCGCTATCTACTATAATACAGCTGTACAATCCACAATTGCTTAATTGAATATTTATACCTTTTATTCATAAATTGGGATTGTTCTGTAAATTCTCTTTCAAACTAATTTCTTTGCGGTCCAGTTAAAATTCATTTGCAAATGGAAATACATAGAAAATGGTACACCAGAGTGATTTAAATATTCGTACAGCAGTAAATCAGCGTTGTTGTCTAAATGGGGTTCAAAATTGAGATGTTATCGATAGTATTAAACTCTCGATACCGGCTATTAGAGATACGATCAATGTGTTTACCAATAGCCAGTGGCAATAACACGTGCAAGATAGGTAACACATTTACCATGAAATGTACTAAATGGTTTCCTGACTTCCTTTAGCGTGCCGATTAGTGACGTAATCCAACAAGGGCATAATTACAGTTTGACGTACGTTAAAAAGTTTCTAACCTTTTATTTTTGTTTCTCGAAATAAGTAAAAGTATAGAATCGAAACCAATAAATTTAGGGAATAAGATTATAGAAGCTTTTGTTATTTCCAAGCAATTATTTAGTTAAACCAAAATTATGAGACATCACTTCCCCTTTCCGTTGTTACGTCAGTTAATTTAACATTTTAGACATTTAATAAATCCACTATAACTAAAACCATCTTTCGATGATAAACTGTTGTTAAAACTTTTATTAAAATTTAAACTTGAAATAACAAACTCCGAAAAAGACCCTTTGTGTTCTCTCGTTCGCGATAAACGAAACGGCGAAACTGAATATTTGATGGTTGTTTTCCACATCTAAAAGTCTCTGCGGTTTCAAATCAAGTCGACCGGATTAGCTTCAGGTGCCAAGACAAGCCTTTTATGGTTGAACGGTATTATGTAATCGTAAATAAATAATATGTTATTTGTTTTTAATTAAATTCTAAAAATGATGAATTTACCGTAAAAAGTTATTTTCTAGCTATTTTTAGGGACGGGAGACGAGAATCTGTCAAAGCAAGTGAACGCTCCAGGCGTTTAAGGTTCCAAATTTAGCAGTTAAATTAAATCAGAGGCTAAATAATAACTTATCTTCTTATTAAATTAAGAAATTTTGATTAAATAAGTTTTGTTCCTAGATTAGATATGTTTCTACAAAGAGAAATGATAATAGAAGGAAGTTTTCTAATTGTCTTACATTAATTATGTTGTTGTATACTTGTATTACATACTCAAAAGGGCTCGTTCTTTAGATTTTAATCGAGTTTTCGACATTAAAATTAAGAAATACTGGTGGTAAACAGTATAAATTGTTACATTAATAAATCTAATAGGAAATAAAAAAGAATTTCGACAATGCAAGAAACCTTTAAAAAAAGCGTAGTATTCTTGTTCCGCTTTGAGAAAAGTTGGTCATGAATCTTTCTTGACCACCATTTATTACCATTATTTGGTCATCTACTGGTCTTTTTATTACTACACTTGTTTTTCGTATCCTGCAACTTCTTCAAAAATCTTATTCTAAAACATATTTTTCTTTTTCTCAACTTCATCTCACAGGCATTGATTTCAAATATATCACACTTAAACATTTGTGCAGAATTTTGTAGGCTTGAAACTAATTATTGTTATACTGTGATGAGTAATTGAAATTGAACGGTTGATCTTACATTGAGGTATACATACAAACATAGTCGTAAAATTAACCTACACATCTTTCTTTTCGTGCTATCTATCATCATATTTGGTCGTTAAGAAACATCGGGATTTATTGTCACAAATCCTGATTGTCACACAAGAGATAAATCAGGAATGGGAGGGACCTCCGCATATTACTCAATATCTTTTAGCTAGCAGAAATATTCTTTAAAGATTGTGTTAGATCATTTTGTAGCGTTTAAGTATTTTAGCTTATCTTCATGAACTCAAAGAATGCAAATTCGATTTTATAAATCCACTCCGATAAACGCGTTGCTATAAAAAAAATGTTTTTGTTTAAGAAAATAATTGATAAGGACTTTACTTTGTATTTTCTAGTAAGAAACAAAGTCTCAGAAATCTTAATAAACATTCGTGTTAAAAGGAAAAGAATAATCAAGATATTTCAATATTTGTTTCTGAAAACTTGAACTGATGCATGTGGTGAGTCAGGAATTCTGGGTAAGACTCGAGACAGAACGTACTATGGACGTATTAAATTGTATTACTGACCCAGACTTTGGCGTGATGTTCATCTGTATTAATCAATATATAAATGTTGCTCATAAACCTAAACAACATAGATCAGCTAACTCAATGTATTGCCATCTAGTTGTGATGATGATAATTATAAAATCTATTTTTGGTATTACCCTTACGTTCAGCTCTTACTTCCGCTGTGATTCAAAA
>VTPC01000790.1:56010-113018 GCA_011009095.1 Ignelater luminosus
TTGCCCAATCAATGTTAAATGAAGAGCAAAACAAATTTAATATACTGAGGAGGATGCATTAAGAAAATATCCTTAAACTAATATTACCACTTCAGGTTAAACAACCTTTTTGCTTTGAATATCAAAGTGGAATTCTATGCATCCTTAAGGAACGCAAATAAAAAATGTTTCGGTTAACCTTCCGACTATTAATCGACAAAAGACAAACAATAAGAAAAAGGAATCAAAGTCGGAATCAAAACCAAGAGTAACAGGAAACATATTAAAAGAAACTTCAATTAATATTTTCAAATTGACTGACACTTAGCTCCAAAACGTTGTCAGGAACTCATTCGAAACAAACAAACAAACCGCCCAAAACCCAAAACCAGGTAGACAGTAGTAGGGAAAATGTTAAAACCATAAATAAAAACATTTTTACCAACTAAACGGAGAACAAAGCAACTAATGATACCACGTGAGGGTATTTTGCGATGTACGCGATTGGTGCTAGTCCTAGTAATTTGACCACAAGAATAAAAAAAACTTGCAAATGCAACAGAGTTGGAAAGCAAATAACTTTAACCAATACCCAATGCATCAATAATAAGAAAGTCTTAAATTCTGCAAGCAAAACAAAAATAGATGGTGCAGATCTTATACTACGAAAGAACAAAAACAATGATTTTAAGGAAGGGCTTAAATAAATAGTAGAAGATACTGAAACTTAGAGTAAATGATATTAAAGAGTTGCAACAACGTGTAGTAGCAGAAGCGTCAAGAAATCAGACGAAACAAATAAACCTAGCAAATAGTAAAAGCAGTAACAGGGATGAGCTGTAGTTAAGTAGAAAATAAAATCTTGAATGATTATCTACACCTGGAAAATAATAAAAATAAAAAAATGACACAATGTACTGAGTTTGTTTATGGCACATTCGGATTAAGTTGCCTTTGCATTCACCAAAGTGACCTAATAGCCCAATTTTCACATTAAAGGTTAGTTTTGATCACATCGAATCTAATTCTCCCATAAACGTTATGCGTTCTTTGAATCTCTGAGACATACTTTTCCTGGAACTGAGAAACCTTGGCAAGAAATGCGAATACTAAGGGCTATAGAAAAGCAATATTGAGATTGTACTCTCATTTTGTCAAGGTGCTCTACATTCCTTGGTTTTAGATTGACATTTTGGACGCAATGTGCATTCTCCAAATAGTCGGTACAATCACATTCTTATTATAGTTTATCTTTCGGAATAATTGCTTCGAAGAAGTCTTACAATACACTGCTGTGAAGTCTTCATTGGTATTCTCCAAAGTGGTTGTGCTTTTCCGAAGCATTCTGTTCATTTTTTTTCATAGATGTCTCCCTGAGCTCTAGCAGGACCTGTGCAAAACACTTAGTTGTATTCATGCAAGTTTGCATTTTGGAGGCGCTGTTTAAATCCCCGAACTGTCTGTTATAATTTAAGATTTTCCGTGGTTTTTCTTAGTGTGCATGTCAATACTGCAACAGTAGCTTCCTCAGGTTTGATTATCTCTTAACTTATACTTATCTTTGCCCTTCCTAAGAAAGTCCTTTTTTGTATAGAAAGGAGCTACAATTTCCTAAAGCGGTTCTCACTGAAATGGGAGGATGAAACACAATGATCTTCCTTCCACAGATTTCTTGTGACCCTCAGACTATGTTCTGGCTGGCACCTCTTTAAATGCTTCAATATTTTAATAAATTGCCAATACAATTTTGGTGTTTTGTTTATCTTTTTTGCCTCTCTTTCAGTTGTTCGAGATCAATTTTTAATAATGTTTTATTCCATTTCTTTTTCCATTTTGAAATTAACTATCAATACCTCATTACTTATTAAAATTTCTGCCAATCCATCAGTGATGAGAAAAGAAACTTAGTATCTGACCACAACAGTCTCTTATCTAATTTAGGCAAACTTTCTTCTCCAGCATTAAAACAGTCAAAGAATTAAGAGCCTTAAGAGTGAACTATTTCTTCTGAATTCTTGTTAGTATTCTTCACAAAATACTGATCAAGTTAAGTAGGGCCAGTTTCAGATGTTAAGCTAGTGAGACGACTGTCTCAGAACACATCGTATTAGGGACATAAAGATCGTCAGTTGAAAGCCTTGCATTGTCTCACTTATCATTATAATGATGTATTACAATCTAACCTTCATGAAATTATAAATGTGTGAAATCGAAATAACTTGTTTTAGAATTAAACAAAAAATAGAAAACGGATCTTTCAAACCCAGCAAAAGTTGTTTTTCGATTGTCGCCGTTACTTTTTCTGCAGATGGAATGGATTTATTTTACAACACGCACAGAAAACAAAAAAATTCTGACACTTTATTCAATAAATTGAATTACAATAAGAAGCGTCGTCAAAAACTATTCTTTTGTTTATTCTGATAAATTAAAGTAAGAAGTACAATGAAAATTCTTTACAAATCTAGTTAGTTTTACCAAAACGACACCATAAAACACTTTGAAACAATTGGTATATGAAGTGGAAAGAATAAAACATTAGATATCGCATAAAAGAATTATGCAATCACATCTCACGTATGATATACAGAGAGAAGGTTGATTAAATAGCCGAAAATGCGCTGTGGGTTTACCGGTAGGGCTGCCAGGAAGATCTCAGCAACGATGAAGTAACACTGAATTATTGATACAGGCACTCCCTAATCCAACATAATGAAAAAGAACTTTTCGTTTATTCATACGCTTTTGATTAGTGAATAAGTTAGATCGTATTCATTTTATACACCTACTTCTTCTCTGAAAACAAAATTATTACAAATATTTCCTCCTTTATTTATCTATGAGTAGGAATGTTTTTATTATTATAAAAATTTTACCATATTTAGTTTGTTCCTCATAAACTAAACACAAAGTAAACTGTGAATAACCAGTTTGTACTAATACCTCGTTATAAGCAAAATAAATTATCGAGATACTTTTATAATAACAGAAATGGGAAATGGTTTCATAATACATCATATTGAATTATTATTTTCCTAAAAAAAGCCTTTTATTTTCACTAAATAATACATTTAAACTTCACTACTGAATATGTTACGTAATCCGATTATCTACGGTCTGAAACTACAGAAAGTATTATAATACAGCACACATAGGTTGCAAATGGTAGCATTAAAACTTGTCAAACTGAAATTAAAATTATTAAAATTCAGATTTTATTTTCTTTATTAGAAATCTGAAACAGTCTACATTTTAATAATCAGATCAATACTTACGAGAATTTACAAAGCGAACGATTGATTAAAATTCCTATTACTTACAAGTTTATTAGTTTGCATAAAAATTTACTACAATTGACATAAAGATCAACGAAAAACTTAATTACATACATAGAATGTCGTTGACTGTTTACAATATAAAATCTCGTGTCCGTGTTTCTGAAGATTTGATAACACGCATAGCTTTCGGCTGTAGGCTTTTCTATTGTAAACAAGCAAAGAATATGAAATTTCTTTTCTTTAACTGAAAAGAAGCTGAAGGAACAATAGCTGCAGCAAGTCAAGTAGTATATACCTAAAGCAGCAAAATCAATATGATGAGAACGTAAGATATCTCAGCTTATGGTATACACGGTTAAATAAAAACATAAAGCAAGTAATGAGGAAGCAGCTTTTCAGAGTGTTGTTAATATTGTATCTTTATAAAAACGTGTTGTGATTAAAGGAAAAATTTCATACGGAATATAACAGATAATGTGTCCCAAGCATTTAAAAGAATACGAAAAACATACTTACTAAGCAAAATAGTTAAGACAAACTTTGCTTAGTAATTCTACGAATTCTAATCAAATGTTTTTATTTTTTCAAATTCTGGCCTACCTTTAAAGTGTCCACAACAATTTTAAGGTAACCTCAGAATATCCTATAAAATAAATAGTTTTCAATAACATTTAGAGATAGACAAGCGTGGGTAGCATTTCAACAGGCAACAACAACAGGAAGATATATTAAAAAAAGGCTAAAAAGCCTAGATGAGGATTTTGAAATTGATAGAAATAGAAATCTAGAAAACTAGCAAAAATAAAAATTGTTGTCAAGTTTAACACTAAATTATAAAAGTCAAAGCAAAATCAAATCAGACCAAATGATACTTATCAGTAAAAGATTGTTAACGATCAAAGCCAACAAATAAAAAGAAGTTTTTGGCTGATAATAACTGATTTCTGATTACTGTTTTTCAAAACAACTAAAAACAAAGACAAACAAAACAAGAATACATGAGCCTATAAATTCAAATCTAAATAAAAGGCTCTTGTAGTAGAGCAGTACAAGATTTATATTGTGCAAAGAATAGGAAAAAAACAATACAAGAAAAGAGCTCTACAGTAGAGAAAATTTAGCCAAAACAGTTTTATGTACAGAATCACCACTTTAGTGGTAGTACAAAGAAATCGTTCTTCAAATGAAGCTTACGAAATCAACTAAGCAAGAAATAATTAATAGGAAAAAAATGCGTGAATTATTAAATATGACTCCATCGAATAGCCATAGATTAAAAAAGACATAGTTTAGAGGATTGAAAAACAATAAAATCATAGGCAAAAGACTATATAGGTCAAAGATGAACAAAGAAAAAAATACTCAGCCCAAAATAGTTAAAGCAAAAGCTGTCTAGATGACTAAATTAAAGCAAGCAGTGGTCCAAAAACAAAATAGCAGTTTACAGCGTCGCTGGCTTTTTCCACATAGCAATTCAAACTTATCATGATGATACAGCACTTCCTCTTTTGGCAAATGTAACAAATTCCACGCGCATTCAAAACCAGTCTCCATAACCTTACCAACTGACGGAACTGTCTTTCTCTTCGGAGTGGATTCGCTTTTCGCGTTCTAATGTTTTGGTTGCTGTTTAACCTTAAGTGTCTCACGGTTATAAATTAATGCATAAAGAAAAATGTCAAACTTTGAATTTATTGAAACATCGTTTTGATACTGGAACATTTGGTCAGGTGTAAGCACACAGGCATCTATCTAGCGCACAGTTTTATATGTCAAAAGGCTCTGCTATTTTACTCATTTTACTCGTTCGACCTTTTTAATTCAGGGACTTAACCCTTGTAACAAGTCTTTAAAAAAGTATTTAATGACGACACGAATTTCCAATTTTTTTCCATTATTTTCAAGCAACGCTTTTGGTGGGCTGTCAAACCAATAATAGACAATCTTCTAACCTACATAAACATTTGAAGAATGAAACAATGCAACACCATAAACATATTTTCACCCTGACCTAATTTAATATTATGTACAGTCTGCGACATTAGTAATAAGACTCAAGAATAGATGTAAACACAGCACAAGCTTGAAAGATCAAGGTTTCGTGCCAATCATATATACGCATTTATCTACCTGCAACCTCGTTCTCTCAAGTTTGTGTTGTGTTTACATCCATTCTCGAGTTTCATTACTAATGTCGCATGACTGTACATGATCTCATTTGTATGATAAAGAAGTTATTTTATTAAAAATGTCTAGACTTACCATAAGTATGAAGAATGCGAACGGATGTGATATTACTTATAAAATGGCATGCAAGTAACTAACTCTAAAAGTGATCTGTTCATGAGTATATAACAGCCAAAATGAAATTCAAGCAAGAATAGATTAAGGAAAAAACTATAACAGAAACCCCAGAAGAGTAAAAAGGAACAGATGACCACAGAGAGCATTACCTAGAAATAGAAGAAAGGAAGCCCTAGTAGAAACTGGATAAAAGAGATATCGACTATGAAAGCAAAACAACTGGAAACTGGCTGTGAACTTTGAGTATCTTTAGAGTTATCAATTTTTTCTAAATTATAAATATTGGAAATATTCAGTTCTGTCAATATCTACATTTTTCTTCTAATTAAGAAATTTCTTTCTATTTAAATGTTTGTAGTTAGAATCCACGTTTTTCTATTGCGTAGTGGAGTTAGAACGGACGACATCTTATAGAGTTCTAGCACAGATCTCTTTAGATACTATATGCTGTTGAATCGTCTACTTCTTTCATTACTGTATTTAAGGGTCTTTAGTTTCTTCAGCATGCTTACTGTCTTGTGTAAAGAATAAATATGAATCTAGAAATCTAAATTTACAGACAGAGTACCTATGTATTTTTGGTAGTATTTCACTTGAGCACTTTATTACCCTGGCAGATATTGTAGTAAATGAAATATCAAATATCTCGGATCTGTAAAATTTGCGTCACGATAGTTTTTAGTTGGTGGTACCAACTTCAATTAAATACTGTACAGTATGTCGATTTTGGGAGCTCCACATAAAGATTTCCAAATACTATTGTTAGAAAGCATTGCAGGCCCTTCTTTGTATAAGATGAACCCAATTTGTAAAAATATTATGAATTTATCTATTTCTTGATCAAGCAAGATTTAAAAACATAAATAGTCAAAAAAGCAAACTAAAGATTCACATGACAATTTCTTCTAATACACAAAAATTTCTGTGTTCATTTCCCAAAGTTCACATATGTTTCTAGTTACTGCTCTAAACATGAAGATTGGTATTCCTTACATAAAAACATCAGCATGCCTTGAAGGTGAACCACTTGATATTGACGCTCTTCCACAAAGTCTTTTATCTAGCAAAGCCAATTTAGTGTCTTGTACAAGTGGTGTCCTCTTTATAAAAATGATGATTTTAACAGATTTTAAACTCATGCTAATATTCAGTTGGTAGGTATGATTGAATTTGAGAAAGATTTATAAGTTTGAGGAATTTTTAAAATAGAGAGATCTGTAAGAGCTAAACCTGTTATATGTAGAAAAACCCCACAATTTTTTCCAGACCCCAGAGCCATGTTCTTTCATTCTTTAAGATGTCATGTCATATGTTAACAAGTTTTAAGTTAACTGGAACATGACTAAATTTAGGCTTCTTGTGTATCGGAACAAAACTGTTTTTGTTATGCACATTTTGCTACTAAATGGGTTTTGGGTCTCTTCAGAGACACGTTTGTTTTGGAAGTAATATTTAGAATCAGTACTGTAATCTTAAATAGTTAAGTATATTTGACAATACCTTTTTTCTGAAAAAAGAGTAGTTGCTCTATAGAAAATGTTTTGAAATTTCATCATTTCTATTTATGATTTTTTTGCTATCTATTTCAAAAAGCGTAAGCAAGAAGATATGAAACTAGGTAGGCGCTTACAGCATGCTTGGCCAAAAGCTAAGCACTAAAGCATTAGAAACTAGGAATGCAATGACATAACTAATAAGAAGTTCCATAATGAAAACTGAAATAGCAGTAAACAAAAAGAAGAGTTGTAATGAGAAAACTTAAATCAACTAGGACCAGTTATGTAGTACTGAACGGGTCAGCTATCATAGCTTGTATGCTGACGTTAGAAATTCTGGCTGCAGTTAACTAAGAGATCAATATCAACAAGTTTAATTATTTCTTGTTTTAAATGCTCCACAGCATCAGTTGAATTATTTAGTTAACATAAAGGTTTTGGTTTAAATAATGAGGTCGAACACTTTCATATCCATACATTCAAGACAGTTTAACTCTTCTTTACATTTGAAACAATTAAAGTAACAATAAGCAGAAAAGATCAATATCAAAACGAGTTATAAACAACACTACAAGTCGTGCTCATTTGTATAAATTTCAATATTTCAGTTCCGGCAGACACAAAAGAGCAATAGAATTCGACAAAAGCATACAGACATAATTAATACAGAATAACCACAATTATGAAGACGGAAGGCGCATGAACAAAATCGTTAACAGGGAGCAGGAACTACAAACAAAGCCCTTGTTTTGCAACTCGTACTTGTCTTCCCTGCATTACCTGAGACCCTCACCGTATCTGGCGTTCAAGCACCCTCTTCTGTTCGTGCTCTACTTCTATCTGTATTTCAGAAAAGATTGGAACGTAAATCTTCTTTATTCTTTCACCCTCTCTTCTAACGCATACACGTACAAAAAAAATACAAATTATCTTTTAGAGCATCATTTGTTATTGTCGGATTATTTTTTTTAACCGTACTTAATTGTATTGAACGAAAATAGAGATGGCAGATAAAATAAAAGTGATACAATCAATATTCCGTATAGTATATCTCCTTTCCTTTTGCTGTTTTGATTCCATGTATAATCAATGAATGAATTTACTTAAATTTCCTATTAGTTAAGAAGGACTAAAATTACCAAAATCGATCTTATTGTTTTAAGTTTGTCCAAACCAATATTAAAAGTCACATCCAAAATGGACACGAGTGACACATTTTATAACTTACACACAACTCTAAGAATAAGTTTATCAAATTATGAAGCACTTGGAAGTTTCTGAACAATCTTCTATGTGGTTCGCAGTTCGAAAAGTAGACAGTTACTAATCAGATTTGTGTAGCTAAGTTTATGCTGGTTCTTTTTGACTGCATTCTTTTTTTATTATCTTTATTTAACAAATAGATACAAATACATAAATAAATTATGTAAAGACGCCGTAGATATTCTTGTTTTTTCTTATTCACTATTATTGTAGGCTAAAATGGTATACCTTCTAGATATATTCAAGTTTCAAGCAAAATTTTTACCAAAAGAGAGTGTAGTCCATGTGTAAAAATCTTAATTCAAGGTTTTGTCATTTGCATGCTTTTCTAAAATTAATGAGTTGCAAAAACCCTCTGTAAAAGAACTTACAGGGTTTGGCATGCAGCATCACCGTTGTCTAAATTACCAGGCTCTTCTCATCTGAACTGGCCCTTTTTGTTAGGTTTCATCTTTTCATCATGATTTAAGTGTTTCTCACATTTATTCGATGGCCATGAATGAATCCATGACAAACGCCCTCTATAGGGCTTACTTAGGCCTTCACCTATTTGTGAAATACCGTTAGAGAAAGTATTTGTTTTGAGGATTTGAAACTGCAAAAAAGATGTGGTTCTTGAAGAATCATCACTTGTTGTTGCAAGAATGTGTGTCCAACTTGATGACTTTAAGCTAAAGCTTACTACAAACAAACACAATGCAATATTCTGTAAAAATCAAAGTGTTTATTGATAGGTACCACGTGAACTTCTGTAGTTATCTTGCCTTGGAGTTAATAAGAAAAACAATAGCTCCAAAAACACGGAAGGAAGTATTATACTTGTATTAGTACAAAAATGTTATTGGTAGATCTGGGAAATTTAAGCTCAAGAAAAATGAAAACGTTAAAAGACACTGAAATTCTAGAAAAAAATCTTGATATATTTTAAATTTAAGCAAACTTTAGACAAACTAAGCACTGGCCAATAAAGATTTGTAACTCTAGAAAGCTTTTTATCGGGAAATACTATAGCAAAAAAAAACGCAAAATAAAAATGAATTATATAAATAAGTAGTGTAGGGACTAACTAAAATAGGCAATGAAATTGAAAAAAGGCTACTTCAGTGAAATTCAAGAAAATAGGAATTTTAGACAACTGACCAATTCAAGTATTTGCTGTGATCGACGAAAATTTCTTTTTAAAATCCAAGTGCCTACAATTCCAACTGTGGTTATTAGAGATACTGTGCGATTGTTATCAGAAGAATAGAAATCCATTGTTTTTATATTTTTTTTCACGTTTTAGTTTTATGGATGCTTGGGTTGGTCAATTCTAAAACCACCACATTTACAATTAATGCACTTAGAATTTTATAGAATATTTCAAAAATAATCCCGTTCCAAAGGAATAAAGTTTCTGCACTCAGACTCTGACGTTTATCACATTTTTTTTACAGTTGGCAACGCTGTTGTCCGCTGAACAAGAACAAATAGCACTATAAACCAAAAATAAAAGATTTCTAGTTGCCAAATCTTACTTTCATCATCGCTGAACAAAAATGAATAACATTCGGTGTCCAAAAAGCCCAATTCTTTCAAAATCTAACGATACCATACTTGTGTACACAATATCTTTATTTAATATGCATCTACTTCCAACTAGCATAAGTGTTTGGATTTTTAATTCTGTTACCGAAATATGAATTTTATTTTCTCAACGTTAAACACCAGCAATTTTGAGATTATTTTTCGGGTGAAACTTCTATAATTTACCTTTCTAGTACAAAATATTATTGGTTTCTATAGGTCTAACGAATTTTAGTGCAGCTGTACTAAACTTTCTTTTAGGTTACAGATTATAGATCAGCTACTGAGTTTTAAAAGTTTAAAGAAGTATAGCATTGTAATATTATTTATGCCAAAAAGTTCCCACCAAATGGCAGAATTTTTATTTTTGATTTTTCTAAAACGCTGTTTTGCGGATAGTTACACATAAATCTGCTAAATACCATACCAAACGATGGTACCACTTTTTGCTCTTCTTATCATCTGTATAAAATGTTCGAAGTTTGTCTGCACAGCTCATGTTCCGTCTATACTCAACAACAATTTCTAGGCATTTGATTGTTGAAGTACTTCCATCTTTTTCTCGCCTCTGCACTTCCAATGTATTATCAGGGGAATGAATTGTAGAGAGAAGTTGTGCGAACCTTTTGCCTTTCCACTTCATACATTGGATTCCATCGTCTCTTACAGAGCAGCTAATTTCACCTTTTTCTAAATTTTTGTCTTTATTTAGGTCTGACAATTCTCTCCTATTTGACCGTCATCTGCCATTAACCTTACTGTAGTAAAGTAACTGCAGTTCATTTGTTATATGCTTCACAAGTTGTTCACCTAGATTCTTTTCCACTTCATTTTTTGTTTTGCCAGTATAAACTTGAAAGTCACATGTGTACCTTTCTTTGTCAGCTCTGCTCCATATCTTGTAGCCTTTTTTTATAGGCTTTTGTGGTATGTACTGTTTGAATCCAACCCTACTTTTAAATTTCACCATACTTCCATCGATAGATTGTTCTTTTGTTGGGGCATAAAAAAACCTTTTCTCTTATTTTATCAAGTAGAGGTCAAATTTTATACAGCTTATCAAAAGCTTGATCATATTTTGGTGGCATTACAGAAGATATGTAATCGACCCTAAGTTCAGATCTTGATGACCAATGATCACGGTAGCTTGAGGATGGTTTCAACCTCATCAGAATGTTTATAGCCCAACAAATTCAACATTTTGTTTTTGTTTGTAGGTAGAAATTCCTTTCCAACCTGCGTAGCGCATAAATTTGTTAAAAATACAATATGGTTTATTAAATCATTACCAAAAAGGCCTAAGAAACATTCTGCTGGACGTTCCAAATTATCTGTACCTATTGGATCTAGATATTCATCGAACTGTTTCAGTGTTGGAATAAAAAGCGTTTTCCTCCACTTCTTATTTATAAAAGTAGTCGAGGGTAAATCACGACTTGAGTCCAAGTCTGAGCTATCATCTATTTCAGTTTGATTATCGGAAACGTTCTCTTCTTTATATTATCTGCTTTACCTGGATTTTCCCATTCGTCAAACTCCTCATCTCCAGGGAATGCGCCACTATTTGAAGGAATTTCATTAATCAAGTCATAGACTTGTGAAGAAGTCAATTTATTCAAATTTACGGTCATTTGAGAAATAACATCTATAAATGAAGAGACAATCAGTAACAAAAACCTGCAGTTGCTCATTTTTTGCGGATATAGTGGTCACAAAATGAAATCACTAAAAAAATACAATCAAACATTATCTTATAAATAAATTCACTTTATCTACGATAACAGACATAGTTTACCAAGAATATGTAAACAACAATTAGTATAATCTTTAACAATAATTTTACGAAACATAACCCTACTTCATCAAAAAGCATACTTACAATTAGTTTCGCACACAATCTCTAATGTCTCTAATTTAAATTTTGAGTTCAGAGGAATTCACTAGATGGTGCCGAACCACTGTACTGATAATAAAGTGAATGAAATACACTGGTTTCAAAATGAAATCACTTTGACAAAAAAGGTTAACCTTGCCACGTGTAATAAGTTTTATAAGTAGTTATTTCCTTCTATTTTTTATTTTCTTTACTGTCTTTTTATTCAAGTAATAATACAAAAAGCAAAACCAGCACCAAAGGGTACGTTAACATTAACAAAGATACGTGATGAAGAGAAGTATAAAAACCACCTAAATTTACAAATCAATAAGAGCTACTGATTGTCTTCAAAGAAAAGTAAGTCTAACAACTCTTCTATGGTCTAGAAGCTAAAGGTTTTTCTTAGTGGTTTTAGAGTTAATTCATATTCACGTTGCTAACGTGTCAATATTTTCAAATTCCAAAATTACTTAGATCTGAGGTAAATCATAATAATTTTATTAGTGAACATTTTCAGAATATTAACAGAAGGAATTTTCCTTGTGAGCATCCATTATTTATTATAAGGATACGACTATCTGCAGAAACATCACCATACATTTGTATAAGTTTTAGCTATTTGTGTTATTGTATGCGGTGAGCATGTTGAAGTTGCTATAGCTGTCTAACTTTAGTACTACATTGCTAAAATCAATCGAGAAGTTTGCTCATTTTCAGTAACACTATAATAGTATTTGCTTGGTCCATAACAAACTACTAAATGTAACATTTAAATTACTAATTTTGATCTACTTCAAAATTCAATTAACGTTTTAATTTTATTGAGATATATTTCACAATGGTTGCTATAAATACAATTTAGGTCACTATTATTTTTGACAAAAAGAGCCAAACAAAATTATTATAGTACATTATAGACCGCAGCTTTTCCAAGTTAATATAGTTTGTGTGAAAATTAACAATGTTATGGTCCTACAAATCTAATTTGTGCATTACAAAGTTATATACGCTATATTGAACTAACAAACAGCACAAATGTAGTTTGCCAAGTACTCTAAAATTGAAATTATATGGAAACACACAAGTTAGTTGGTAGTTGTACACATGAAACTATTCCTTATCCAAAACAGGAGTGATAAAAAAATATTTTTTTTATTTAAAAAATATAACATCGGGTAGGAAAGAAGATGGAAAAATATGAGGTTTTGGTGGCGTTACCCTCAACGTTATTTTAAATCAAATTCGAGCGTAAATTCTAATATCAAAAGTAAAATGCGCCGCTGAACAAATATGGGGAGTCAGACCCGAGAATCAGAATCTCATATAACCTCAATATCCTGAGGCAATGCAGACCTGAACCAGCAGGGGGACACCTGGACACCTGATATCGATCTTCATTCTCACTCCTACACCTTTTTCCTGTCACACATAACACGGTCTTTTTATATTTTTCGGTGTATTTCCTGGAGTTTACTCAACAAAATAATAATTGTAAATTTTTCAGAAACTTTTTCCTTTTTTAAACTATTTTTTCAATTTGATAAATTGAAAAAAATAAATGTAATTTATATCAAATAAAAGTAAATTAAATTAAATTAGGAAAAGCTCTAATTTAAATAAAACACTGCGTTTAAAGAGCGTTATCGTTTAACAAAAATAAAAAAGACTTTGTTAGCTAATTAGAGACCAAAAGAAATTGAAAGATAAGTGAGTAAACTGAAAGCACAATTAGTCCTTCTTATTTAAATATCTCTCTACTGAGCAATTGAAGTAAATAGAGAGACTTGGCTACACACAATATCGTGATGGAAAAGAACACTGATCAACTTACAAACAATGGAAAATTTATTACTTCTATTTACATTCAACAATTACATATTAGATGTGAATTTAAAAAAAAGAAACTGGAAAAGGTCAAGAACCTGAAAAGCAATAACAATTCATTCTGTTCTATTTTTCCATTTTCGACGCAATTTTCTTCTATTTACTTACTTATCGTTAGTCCATGAGAAAAGCATTTGGTCGTATTTGTAACTAACTTTGCGTCGTGGTTACTATCTTTTCTTGTCCTTTTAAAATTTTTTTTGTTCAAAAATATGAAGTTTCTCCCTTACTCGGATCGTCGCCGTTATCATTTCAAGTAAACTGTGAAGTAACTATTCAGTATTTTTCATCTCATCGTAACAAATTGACAGTAAAAGCTCCCTTATGCCTCAAAAACGGTTAAGTAAAAATAAGTTTGTGTTTAAACTTAAAAGTTTTTTGAGGACAAAGAATAGTACCCAGTTTTGATGCTTACTTTCTGGTAAGAAATAATCAAAATTCATTTTCCCCAGTTGTTCTAGCTTATCATCACTTGAACGGAATTTATGACAAATAGTTCTTTACCTTTTCGGAATGCACTAGTGCTTTGAAGATCCTCTGAGCCTTAGTTAAAAAATAAAATTAAGGGGATATGAGCTACTATTGGACCTTCATACGCTTCTACAACTAAAAAAAATTTGTAGCAAGCCTGGTTTATTAGCAGTTAGAAAACGTATTGATTTAGAATGAGGCTTCATGGAAGTTTGAGAAACCTGATGGAGATATCATCTCCCAACTAAAACTAAATAACTAGAATCTTTTTTGATTTTTTTGTTACTTTTCAAGCAAAGTTTATAAAAGTCCATCTTGAGTAAGTGGGAAGTAAGAGGGAAACTTAAAATAGTTCTTCAACTAGTATTTGGTTTCTTGAGAAATTAGAAAAAGGTATACTTTTAATTCAGTCACAGACGCGCAGCTTCACCTTAAACCTTCAGTCAAAAGAGACTCGAGAGATTGCCTAGGTATTTGCTTTCATCTTTCTCAGTTATTTTCTTTGATTAATTGAACTGATTTTGATTTCGACTTGACATAGGAAAACAGTACAGATCAAAGATGATGCAGATGTATTTAAAATCTTCATGAAGCAAAGATAATTGAAATAGTAATTTGTCGAGTCCACACCGCTCAAGTGTATACAAAGCATCTAGAAAACCTACAAACATCATACATAGTAGTTTGAGTAACTGTTGTAGAAGAAATTTATCTACGCATTGCTTTAGTATCACTGAAGGTGTCATCTGCAATGCAATGGAAGTTCCAAGTAAACATAGCAGTTTCTCTGGCTATCCAACTGGACAAAGAATAACATTCAATGAAAGCGACTTGTAACGTCACAAATGCGCGGTGTCTCAACGTCTCTATTTTTTTGCTGGCATCTAGCCCAATAAAAGGTCTGGTCTTGGTTGTGATGAATCAAGTTTAATTTCAACAAAACTTAAGTTATTTTTTTTAATCATTTCAATTGAATCTGAGCACTAAATTAGATCGACTCAAAGAGAGAATCATCCGCAATTGGATGCTCCGTTTAAATAATTCTCATCTCAAACGAAGGCTTTTGATTTCCTCCGGGACTCGAATCAAAATGTTCACCAAGCAGGCGATCTGAATTTAAAGATCGATACTCCAAGACGCTATACTCAGGTAATTTGCTTAGGAAGACCAAAAGTAAAATAAAATATTCTCTTCTTTGAGAACATCGTCCAATCTTTATCCTCCCGAAGCCAAAGAAGATCTTGAAACATTAGTTACCCTTAACTCGCCAACATCAATCTCCTCCATAAAAACACTTTTATTTATCTCTTGCAACTACCTAAAAATCTTCTTAGCTTCAGATGTTGTTTACTGCTATTTGTTTCAGATCTTGACTGGATGTTTTTGTTTTGTGGCCCGTTGGCGTTTTCGTTTAACATGGGGTCTTCTTTGGCTCATTCGCTTCTGATGAAACCGTTGTTATTACGACTTAACACCGAGAGCCCCTGAAAGCAGCCGACTATTTTTATTTAGTCTGAGTCTATTTTTAGAAACCCATTCATCCTTTCAATCATCATTTTCAGCCACGTCTAGTGGTTTGTCTTGCAAGATACAGTAAGAAATGACATTAAATCTCGCCTCCAATACGATTCTAGAAAGATTCTATGTCAAACTGAACTCCACAACCAGTCTGATATGGCTTCCATACACTTACACTCAGTGCCTATGCTTACAATTTGAATTAGCTAATGTACATCAGTTATGGTACTGAGTTTTTCGGCCTTATCTAAGTTTTTATAGTAAGCTTGTCAATTTGCAGTTCATAAAGAATGTGGACGTTTATTTACACTACTTTGTCATATTAGTCTGTGCTGCCGTTTATGATTGTTTACGAAGGTGCTTTGAATCAGCTAAACATCTGAAGAACTGCTTTTCCTTTGATATCTAACTATTGTGACCGCTTCCTATTGTTCCACCGATCGTGCAGGTACTGGCCCAATTTAGCCTCGAAGTCTCTGAATATCTTGGCCATTATGTGAGTAATTTTTCTGTAACTTCAAGAACGGATTGTATCAACTAACTTTAAATTTTAATCAAGGTTAAACTGTACAATAACAATTGTTGGGTAAAATTTGAGCTTAATTGGTACAACCTGATCTTAAACTGGTTTTAAAAAAGTAAAAATATGCAAAAAATAAATATTTTAATACAAAAAAAAAACACATTCGCTTATATTAGTATCACAAAAAATAATTTACAAAGAAGGAAAAAACCTCTCGTTTGCTAGTATCGAATTGATGGATCTCAGAGTTTCCGGGTGTGAGGCTTTGGCGAAGACATTCCGCTTTTGTTTTCATTTCTACGAGGGTGCATGAACTACTTATTTTTTAACCTGGCAAAGGTTGAGATTTGGATTTCCGCTCTATTTGACCTCCAGACTGGTTGGTCCCGGAGTCTTTAGATTTCTAGTCTCCCGAGTTACTCGTAATCTGATTTTGTCAGACCAAGAATCAAACAATATATGATCTATCGGTAATCCTAAGAACATACCATAAAATTATTTAGTAAGATCCCAATTGCATGTGTGATTATATAAAGGATTTAATGGTATACTACAATTCACATTTGCTTTTAGGATTCTTTGCCGAGGATTGAGTCTCGATTTTTGCAATTATGTCTAGCTTGATCGAAATGTACGAAATCGGAATTTTATATTAGAATACCAAGGTGTCTTTCTAAATGGAGTCTTCAACGTCAAGATAGCAAAACTTCAGCAAATGATACGAAACCGTTTATTATCTGAAGACCATCATATGACTCAGAGTAGTGCTGTCGGCGATTGAAACGGCACTTTCTAGATATCGATCTAGATTTTCATTTAATATCTCCTATCTGTTCCCTAAAGGCCTGTAGATCAGATAAGTATAGTTCTTGGTAAATCTCTAACAGTAAAATGCCATAGAACATAATGAAATGCACTAGACTACTGCTCCACTGCGTTATGTTCTCTCAGTTTGTAGATATTTAAATGACATACTACTTCTAACTAGATAGATTAAGGGGTGCAGAACTATCAGATGGTTACCAAAACAGCTGGATTTAACTCTGTTTGAATTTTTCTTAAGAGGCTATCTAGGACAGAAAGGACTGCAGCTGCAAAATTTAGAATATTGAGAAATTCTAAAATCCATTTTGAGACGAAATTCAACATAAAACGCCAGAAGCAACGTAAACATTTGAAGCCGGACTTTATTGGGAAGCATATGATATCATGACTGTCTGGAATGATCGAGAGTAAAACAAGATATCGCATGTAAGAAAAGAAATATTAAACATTAACACATAAGAAATGTTTTCTACAATAAAACATTAGGAGTATCGATTTTCCAGTAGAAAAGAATTCAAAAAGAATAGATCAAGTTGAATATAAAAAATAAAGTATAAATATTGATTTATAAACATTAAAAATAGGCTTAAACAACCTCTAGAGTCTAGGTTAGTACCAAAAACCTCTGCATTGAAAATTCGCTGAACTTTATATACGCATTACTACATTTTACAGCAAAAAGGTTAAGGAAGTATGTAACTTCCTCGATCAAGTTTCTGTAAAGTTAGTTTCTCAACAAGAAGTAGATTACAATTTCTTGGTGTAATTTAAATTTGCATCCATTTGCATCGATTTAAAGAGGTGCATAAATATCGGCGAAAAATAAGTTTCATGTTAAATTCAATTCAAAATATTTTTTTATAGAACACGAAGTGGGTTTAAACACACACAAATAAATTAGAATCATTCCAAATAAGCAATTTTAGAGTTCATTTATTATTCAATGTGACCAAGTAATTTCTTGAGAGAATATAATATTTTAAAAATATCCTGCTTTATCCTCTCCCCAACACATTTCGCAGTTTAAAGTTCAAAGAATTATGTGATAAGCCCAAATATATTACGTCATACGTCATCGTTGTATAAAAGTGTATACATAATACAAGATATGAGAGTTTCTTTGCACCTGACATTTTTTACTCTATGTAAAATATAAAACACGTGGTCGTAAACGTTTTATTAAATTCTTTACAGCAACTTCTTTATTTAAATACAGAAAGCCCACCTAATTTGTCGGAAACTCGCAACTGTATTAGATTAATATCAAATTCAAGTAAAAGGTTTAGGTAAAGAAAAGAAATACCTGCTCACAAGTCGTAACTCAAGGCAAATAGTAAATCAAATACAAATTACTGTTTTGAGAAAATTCTGTTTTTTACCTGCCTCTTTTTAACTAACAAACATTCAGTATGGAGATGTGTTACCAAATACTTAGAACTTGCTGCTGGTAAGAATTTGATTCATAACTACATCCACTGTTGAATTCCTATTAATTTGAATATTCTAAGCTGCGCCTCGCTATAATGACATGTCGCAACAGTAATTAGATAACCAAAAAGTTGGAATGCATAATTGGGATCAGAAAATAAACTCCAATTCTTTAGAATATAACTCACATCGAATGTGAAAATTCCAAAGATCTTAACGTATTAAGGAAAATGGCCAGTGTCATGCTGTGTAATATATTTTAGAAGAACCAGATTTTGAGTTAGACCCAAAAAACCCCGCACAGTCTTCATGGCTTTTGGCTCTCAGTAAAGTTAGCTGATACTATAGTATACTACAACGTCTTGATTCACTGATCAAAACGAAACTCAAAACTGATTAGCCGTTTTGCTAGGAGGGAGAAGATAGGTATATTATTATGTAACTTCTAAAGTATATACTTTGGGGTAACAACAATTTTTTCTAAGTGCAATCAAATTTTTTTCACACCAAATGGTAACTTTAACCAAATCAAACCTCCTAAACTGTGATCAAAAATTGAATATTTTAAATCAATACATATCTCTTGTCTTATATATCCTCTACAAAAGGTGCCAATCACAACACTATCTAAAACATTTTTGGATGATATTGATACACTTCTAAGAAGTTGTCTAAAATACATTTTGCAACTACCGGGCAATATGCCAAATATATTTTTAAACGCATTAAAACCGTTAAAAGTCTAGAAATATTTAATTCTTTTTGGGAAGTGCATTTCTCTACAAAAATCACGTTGAAAACAACTAACTAATAGTTCTAATCATTTGGAAAGTGACCCAGAAGGGTAAAACTACAAGTAATAAGTTAAGTAATGAATCTCTTGCACATGTGTTCAGTTCTTGCCGTAAGGAGGAAGTTCTTTGCATCAAACGGCATAATGATGTAAGACAATTAATTGCTACAGTTTTAGTTCGAAGGTTTGTGGTTTATCAGAAGATGCCAGCATTCGTCGAATAGACATACTACCGATTGATAGAACTAACAAACAAGGTTTCATTATTAACCCAACTGTGCGTTTTGAAACTAAAGTAAGCCATATCGATGAAGTCCATCAATCAAAGTGAAACATCTACAATTCCACTATCAATTTTTACATACATACATAATCCGAACCTCGTGTTACCCTTAAGGTGTCGAGGTTGCAAATCTTCTCCACTTCTTTCTATTTTCTGCCATTTCTTTGTCTGAGTTCCAGTTTACTCTTTTCTTTTCTAATATCTCTATCACTGTGTTGTTCCAAGTGTTACTGAGTCGTCCTCTTCGATTTTTCCCATTGGTCTGGCTGCTCATATTTTCTTCACTTGTCTATCCTCTGACATTTTCTGCAGGTGACCAAACCATGTCAGTTTCTTTTCTTTTATCAAATCATTTACTGCATTATATATTTACATTTCTTCTTCTGTCTGTTCTTCTCACACCCAACATTCGTTGTAAAAATCTCGTCTCTTTTGCTTGTAAATGCCCTTTTTGTCTTTCCGTTAATACCCAATTTTCACCTCCAAATAGTAGTGTGAGTACAATAATATTGTTTTATATATGGACATTTTCTTTTTCTTTGTAATTTGCTTATGGTTTAGGAATTTGCCCTGTAGTGTCCAAAAACCCAATTTGCTGCCTGTATCCCAGCATTCAGTTCATCTTCATTATTTCCTTTACTATTAATTATATTTCTGAGATATTTATAGCTTTTTGCTTGTTTTATTTGTTCACCGTTAACTCTACCTATTGGCATTTCTGTTTGATTTCCGATTGCCATCGCCTTTGTCTTTTCTGCATTGATAATTAAGTTATGCCTATCTAGTTCCTCCGTCTAAATTCTTAAGTCTTTCTCTAGGTTTTTTCCCGAGTTTGCTAACAGTATGACGTCGTCGGCAAATGCACAGCTTTCTACGTAGATCGGTTGCAATCTACTATATCTAACTATTTCTCCATTCTGTTTTGACATTTTTAATAGCATCATCAATTGCACACAGAAACAGTAATGGGCTAAAAACGCTTCCTTGTCTAACTCCTTCCGTAGTTGAAAATGGTTCGGATACTCTATTACATGTTTGTACTTGGTTCTCAGTCACTCTATATACACTTTTAATTACCTCAATTAGTTCTATATTAACTTTTTTGTTCTCCAGACTTTTCCAGATTTTTAATTCAATTTTTATAAAACTAAATTTGAGATTAATAATACACTAGTTGTTGTTATTGTTTAGATTAGTTTTAGATTTAGTTTCAATTTGTTCATTACTATTATCATGCATACTATTATTGTGTTTATAGTTAGGCAAACCAGGCTGCATACTGGTCAGTTGTTCCAATAAAGAAATACTCTGACTAGGTTTTTGTGCTCCTTTCTTTAATCCTCTTGAAGGAAGTATTAGTGTTATCGCTTTAGGAGGCCATCCCATTGCTTTGGAAATTGTCGAACTTCGCCCTCCATTATTTTTCTTAAGTCAGTTAAACTCTAACACGTATCAGGGTTCACTCTCCAACAGGCACCTATAGTGGAGTTTCGCCCTCTACCAAGCCACCTACCGTGCCACACAGTCGGGATTTGCCTTTCACTAACACTTGTCAAGGTTCACGAACTTCAGTGGCTTACAACTGTCATACATTAGTTACTATACTCGAATGGGTCAGGTGATGCTTTGCTTACGTCTACAGCACAGTAGACCATTGGTTGTGCAAAATCGTTTAAATGCCACTCCCTACCATTAGCATCAGTTAAAGTCACATCTTAATATGACAACCCCTTCCAGAAAAGTAGGATAACTGTGAAAAAACCAAAAAACGAATGGTAGTGTTCGGATCGCTTAAAAGCCGTCCTTAATCATTATCAACAAACCAAGTTCCATCATCGTATCACTATGCGTTACAATACATAAACAGTAAACTAGAAAACAGTATTACTACTAAAAAACCAAGTTCTATCTTGTCACCATTATTTGAGATATAAACAAAAAGCAAAAAAAAGGTAAAACAAAAGACAATCGGGATAACTTGAAAGCCAAACCCTTGGTACTACCAACAACCAAAATCCCAACCCAATACAACATCCCTATCCTTAGATATAGTATACCTGTCAAAAAGACAGACGACAAACGGTGGTGTCCGGATCGCTAAAAAGTCATTTCTTTACCACTACCAACAAACCAAGTTTTGTCTTAGTATCTGTATCAGTTTTCGATAAAGGAAAACAAAAAAAGAAACATAAAAGACAATAAGTGATGTCCGGATGGCTTGAAAGTCATTTTCCTGCGAACAACCAAAATCCCATCGGTAAAAAAAACAAAGCATTTCTAACTGCTGTACCAAAGAAACCTAAACCATGTTCAGGTTTCATACCCTGGAGACTTTTGGTCAGTAAGTCAAGGACTATAAGATGCTACAGATCTTTATGTATCATTAAACCCCTCCCGTTTTAAATCGAGAAGAATTTTGTACAAAATAAATGAGGTGTTTGAATTAGCGAATTAACCTTGTTAGAGAAAAAGGAAAAAATATCGTATGACAAGGAACCAGTACTGGTACTAACAGTAATGGAATTACTTTGATTTGGTACTGATTAATTATTATTTAGCTTCATTTTTATTAGGTTGACCCTGATCAAATTACTTGTTCTTTTATCAAAAAGTCAACATAGCAATATCGCCTCTATTACCATTATTGGCGTGTGATTTCTAAGGTCACTTTTAACTGATAAAAATCAACTTTTCTAATGGCTTTACTGTCTGACATCTTAAATAAACAAACTATAGTATTGAATTCTTACATAATTACTCTGACAACCATTTTGCGAAACTTTTCAAATGCCTGTTAGTGAAGTTGACATAAGGCCACAATTAAATAGAATATCATATATTAAGACTACTAAATTTTTTTTTGACATAACGAACTTTTTAATAGTTTGTGTGGATTATTCTGCTAATCCATGTTATTGAATATTAGGTATACAGGAGGTATATTTGTGTCTTAATTTAATTTACCTAGTAGGACAATCTATCCAGCAGCATGTGATCAACGATAAAATATGTGGTAGCTAACATTTTTAGTTATCTGTCAGTTAACCAGCAATATTGAGAAATTAAATTCCTGATTTTTCAAGATTTTCTAAATCGTTTTGAAAACCTTTATATCCACTGATACAAATGTTAGTTTGCTAAAAATCAAAAAACAAGTTGCAGTGGCTAGTTATAATGAGAAACATTAAACATAAGCAAGGCCAAGAGGTCCCTATTTGTGCCCAAAACCTTGCTTCAATTGGTAATAATGTAACAACGCTATTTGCTTATGCTTCCTGATGTCAAAGAAATTCAAGAATTTCACTTTAGTAAAAAACATAATAAGAAAAAATTGTTTTTCACCCGTTGTTCTGCTGAATGGTGATAAATCTGTTTGTTCATCGAGCATTTTTTTAAATTGGTCAAGTCAAAATATTCCAAATTCTGTCATTGTGGTTATAGACAACTTGGTAAAAATCACAAGATTGCAGAATTCAAACTGGGTCGCATTTCTAATATAACACAAGCAACAACTACCTTATTTCAGAATAGGCAGTTTCTAAATCTTTCTTGAGTCATTCACTGACTGTATTAGAACAGAGATGTGAGTTAAAAATAGCTTTCTCTTTAACAATGCTATGGACATTCAATTTTTTCTCAAAATGCGTTAGGTGTGAAGTTGAGAAATTAGCGAACAGATCAGAAGGAGTTAATACTAATCGGAGGACGTGTACAGACATGTCTATCCAATTTTGTCGGCCGAAATTTATAATTTGAGAGACGCGAGTTTGACCTTAATTTAAATTCCTAAAACTTGAATGGAATTGTCGCGCGCCTTAATTTCAATAAGAACCAGATTAAAAAGGTTTCCCAATATGAATACAATTAAGTAGTACCTTTTTGTTTTTGGGCAAATTCCCTGACTTTCCTTAAACATTTTTACTTTTAAGAAATTCCTAACTATTTCACAATTTCTAGATTGCTGGGCACCCATCAAAGATTTTAGTTATTTATCAAAGAAATACGTTTTATATATCATAGGCTACGCAGATTAGATTTACTTTGGATCACTTGTTGGAAGATTGGTAAACAGCAGCTTGTAAAGAAACTGTTCATTTTGAGCAAACAATGTTTTCCCTTTTAAGTTGGTTGTTGAAGCAAATTTTTCTTTTATAATATCTAGAAGGGCTATACCCATAGAACTGTTATAGATGAGCATAACCCTAACCCCTAATTCGGAAATCTGTAATCAATTCTCACCATGCAGACAAACAATTGCGCAGCGATCTAAATGTCACAATAAAAGGAGAAAAATGAAGTTGCAGCAATTTCATCTACTAAGAAATGTATGTCATTTTTCCATTGCGAATCTTCAGTAAATGCTGAGTGACTGCAGGTTTCACAAACAGTTTGAGAGAAAGATTATTTCTAAAGCCCACTAAGCTGTAAATACAATTGTCTCTGTGTCTGAAATGGCTGAAGCCTTTCAACCCTTATGGACTAGCTGTCACTGCTTTTCATTAATTTGTTTAGTTTTCAATTTTTAAACACAATTTTTGGTTGAATAAGTTCTGTGCAATTGTAATCAAAAAACCGATTATGGTCATTTACATAAATGGTGTAAGCATTATTTATGTTCTAGACATACATAACTAATTTGGAAACTGATTAAATTCACAATACTTGGGTTTAGAGGAAAATAAGCCAATTGCTAATGCGCTAAATTCCAATAAATTTATCCTCTGTGATTTACAATGCATCTGCAGTCAGTTGTAAATGAAACGGTGCAGCAAGATGTTATTAACTGGTAATATTGCATTGAAACGTGACTGATAACACGTGACGTTTTCACGTGGATGCAGAAGTGTAAATTCTGAATTTTGTAGCAATTCTTATTTTTGTTTTATTACTTTATGAAAGAAGGCATTTTATGTAACTTTGAACGGTAACTTCCTTTTCAGAGCAAGCAAATATTTATACAAAAATGTGTTATGGCAAATCGTAGTGCTTTAGTACTGTTACGTTATCACTGAAACATGTAATTATTAGATCTAACTCTTTATTAAATATCCTTTCCTCGTCAATCGACACGCTTGCAAAATAATCGTGTTACATAAGAGAAAAAGAACTTGAATTTTTTCTAATTAAAGTTCAATAAAATATCGAATTCTCTTTTTTAATACAAACGTAGACCTGCGTAATATAATAGGTCTGTGTATACTGGGTGTTCCGTATAATAGACTACACACAATCATTCTGGAAATATCAAAGCTATCAGGATTAAATTTAGTTTTCCCGTTACAATTCGACTTCTAGATTGCAAAATCGAAATTAGAACAATTTCTACAACTTGTCAAACCGGAAACGACGTCGACTTTCATTTGCCAAATGGAGTCTCGCCTTTTTTAGATCTATGGTACCTCAATACTTTTTTTATCGGGAATCCTACGGCAGCAATAAAGAAAAAAAGCAGAAGTTCCATATAACAAATAAAAGTCAACGTTGTTCCGGTTTGACAGGTTGTTCCAAAAAAATGCTCCAATTTTAGTTTTGTAATCTACACTGGCGAGCAAAAAATACGCCACCCCAATATATTATTAGTTAAATTGAAAACTATTTTACTGTATTTCATTTGTTTATTACAAACTTAAATAATGATAACTTAGCATAACTTGCAAAGTGATAAAACAATAAAAATACAAAAAAAACTGATCAGCAGTAAAGAACCAATAACAAACGAGTTTTTGATTTCTAATAAGGCGAGTATAATTGCTTGCTCTTGCATTATAACAGCTTGCATCCTTCTATTCATTCCCCTTATCAAATTTTGAATGAATTCATGTAGGATATTCTCTCGTTCTACACCAAGAGTCGTTTGCAGTTCTTCCTGCACATTAGGAAATGATGATCGACTTCTAACATGTCTTCCAAGCTCTTCTCATACGTGCTCAATAGCATTCAAGTCTGGGCTTAGAGAAGGTCAGTCTATAACAGTAATCTCTACAGCAAGATGATAGTTAGTCACAACCCTTGCCGAATGTGGCCGGGAATTGAAAAGTTTGCTATTAAACCGCGACCCAATTGTTTTTGGCAGTGTAGAAGTCGAATTGTACCAGAATACTAGACTTTAGCCTGATAGCTTTAAGATCTTCAAAATAATCGCAAGTAGACTGTTAAATGATTCCTTCAATTTTGCATAGAAAAGGTAGGAAACATTAAGAATTTACATTATACTACGTCTGCATCATAATCATTATACTTTCTGGTGTTAAGGTCAAAATAGTAACCATATCAAAGCAGACAAATGACTATTGATGAAATCCAAATCAAGAATATCTAAATGTTAAACATTGCCAAATTTCAAAATTAATCTAAATTTGATTCAAGATCATAATCCAAGGATTACATTTTCAATGTGTACTTACTAATTTCCAATAATTTTTATTAATTCTTTGATGTATAAGGGAAAAAATAAGATGGCTACACGAATTAGAAACTCTAAGAAAAGCAACTATGTAACTACTAGAAGCATCTTAATAAACGAATAATTTGTCTTTAATTTTCTAAGTACTAAGAGATCAAAAAAGACAACATGCACTTACGAAGCACATGACTATTGATTGAAAATCTACAAGAGCAAGAATATTACTAACAAGAAGAATTTAAAAGATAGGGGAAAAATTGAAACAAGTCTTACCACGATGATGCTGTTTTTGGCAAGTGAGGAATTTTCTATTTTCAAATCATTTCTTACCTGCAAAAGAAAATAAAGCATTGTAAAATTTTAACTACAAGCTAGTTACATGCAACAACTTTTAGTTAGAATAAAAACATTGTTATGGTTACAGGTATATTTGGGGAAAGGAGATAGAGACCAATCAACTTCAAGTTCAGATTAATCTGAACTCAGTGTCAAGTTGATTAGTGTGAATTTGAAGTTAACTGATTTCAATTTGAAATTAAGTGGTCTCAAATAGAAGTTGATTAGTTCAATTTGAAACTGATTGGTCCTAATTTAAAGTTGAAAAGATATAGATTTACACTTTGTCTTAGTTTTAAATACAGGGTATTCTTAAATTAAGAAATCGCATTGCAGGTTTTCTTGGTCATGCTGCTCTTAAAATGGTTAAAACATTTTCTGCGACCGAAATCGTCAAGATTGAGCGCAGATTTTTCAGAGAATGCTTTTGCTAACATAAACTCAGCTGTATTTTGTTAGAAGTCTATTTGGGCAAAGTTTTGTCCCTTGACCACCGGACGGATTTAACAAAAGAAACACATTTATATCAAGTTAGAGTCTGAAGAATAAAAACAAAAATAGTAATGTATCTAGTTACATGTATCTAGATGCAGTATCTAGATACAATATCTAGATACTTTTGGTGTATCTGAGAGAGCAAGTAGTTACTTTTCCCAATTTAGTATCGCTATCTGTAACTAGTTACATTTTTGTGTATCTGGTAAAAGTATCTAGATACACATCAATTACAACTTTATTTTTTGATCCTGGTTAGGAATATGGAGTTTGCAAAACACATTATTGGAAACTTTCAGTATTAGTACCTCCAAAATAAAACGCCAAGCTCTTTTAAATCTAGTCAGCTGTGTGTAACTTATAATATTTTACTTGTTTGTAATTGCTACATTTTGAGATCTATTCTTACTATTGTGTGGTTAATAGTATTTGAGTTTTGAATGTATATAAGTTGTTTCATAAGGGATAAGTTATTAATAAGCTTATTTGTTACACCTAACCGGTATATGTGCTCCCATTTATTGCCTCAACTCCTAACCCATACCCAAAGCTTCCAACTAGCTGGGGAGGGCAAACTTAGGACCCGGAGCCAAATTGCCTCGTATAAAAGAAAATCTATCGGCTTTCGAGCAAAAATTTAACAAAATAATTTGCTTTTGACGTTTGAACCAACTATTTTGGAAAGAAAGTCACGTTTGCCCACAGCTTCCACATACAGCTTGCATTCATCTGCAGCTAAGGCCAATTTGATAAGTCAAGTAAATGTTAACGGTCTGTTTTCAGTAGAATACAAGTAACCTTTGTATTTGTACTATTAGTTGTACGGACTTGAAATTCATTTGAGTTTAAAAGTTTTACCAGGAGTTATGACTGTCGTCTATATTTTGATATTTCACGTTTATAAATGTCTAAAAAATTAGTATCTAAAGCATCAAGTATCTAAAATGAGCTAGGTATCGGAGTATCTGTGTTGGTATCTGACTATTTCTTCAAAGGCTATGGAACCAAAAGTTAATAATATACAAGGTGTCCCGTTTAGTTCAATTTACGTTATAATTTCGTTATACAATAAAGTTTACTTTCCTGAAATAGGGTATTAGGAGTATGGGTAGCACAATGCAGTTTCTTTCTTTTTGCATGGAATTTTGCATTTAAACTGTTTTTTAAACGACTTCAAGACAAGAACGTTATTAGTTCTGATATACGTTTATTGATTTGTGTTTTTAATTATCTCCAAAACTAATGGATATAGATGATATCTAGGCTGTATGGGCGATTAGAGGCGGCTTGTGATTTTCCTTTGTTGATAAGGTCATGCAGAACTAGCAGATCGATTTCGATGGGGTCTTTACTCACTTAAAGGTATGAGTTCCAAAATGTTATAGGCTGTCAGTGGTGTTTTGTGCCTTTTTCTTATTGATGGAGTCATGTTGAGTCAGTGGTGACTCATGACTTGTTTGTGTCAGTTGGGTTATGTAAGATTACTAGAGCGAGTCAAGCGGTTTTCACTCATCTACAGAGTATGGATCTTGAAATATTCTACTGCTGTTGTTTTCAATTCTAGACGCCATGTTACCTTTACGGTAGGTAGTGCATTTTCAGACGTTTGATCGAGCAGTTTTTCTATTTATTGAGTCGTCAATAGAACAACTTACATCATCCTACAATTCACTCTTCTGTGCTATAGTTTTGTCATGTTACATGACGACGGTATAACAATAAAGCGAACAGGATATAAAACAACTAAATCAAGCAAAGTGATTATTATTATTAGATAGAAAACCTGAAGGGTAAACAATAGAAAAGCATCAAGGATAATGGTTTCTACGATTTTAAAATTTAAAATTTTAATTCAAACTAATTAAAGTACCACTCAATTGGGCACATTTTATAATATCTCGTTAGGTAAAAGCCATAAGACCATTTCTATTAAAGAACGTTTCACGTCAGCTAACTAATTGGCAACACCGCGACGCCCTATCCCAGAGAGTTACCACTGTAGAGAACGCTTTGGATACATTTTTCTAGTTCTATTTTTGCATTAGTCGCAATTACAAAATTGTCTGACAACTAGAATTTTTTTCGAGTGTTTTTGGAAAATATTTTTGTTGTTAATTACATTGTCTTTTTCCAAATGTTTGTCTGTTTTATGTTTATCAGTACTTTAACTTTTTTAGTTAACAGAAACTTGCAATAATAATTTCTATTTTAATTTTATCAAGTTTTTAGCATCATAAATCACCTCTGATATAAAAACTAGAAAATTTAAGCGAAAATTTAAAATTAAATAATTCATTTTAAAAATTAAAATTCGATTTCAAAAAATATTAAAATCCCTTTAGGCTTTAGGGATCTTTACTAACTACTAATAATAATGTCTGGATCGTAAAATTTTAAACAGGTGTTAATATTATTGCCAAAAGTATTTAACCCTAGGCGTCGACTGGATCGATAAGGACGCAGATGCATAAGCGCAGACTAAAGTACGTACAGGCGTTGATAGTTTGAATGGGTGTTTCATCGAATATAAAGCACATATACCCCACACATTATTTAATTTCTAAACCCTTCGTTTTATACATTTTTTATATGTAATATGCTTTTTCAAAAATAAAGAATTTCACTTTACAAAGTTAAAAACGAGCTGGGGCTTTTCCTGCAAAAAGCTTGACCTACATTTCATAACCTCAATTTCTAGGTTTTCGGAGAGGAGAGGTTGTGCTACAATATTATATAAAAGAGTAATTTTACGGTTCTTCCGTTTATTCGCGAAATACTGTTATTTAGGTATAATTGGATTGGAGTTTTTTGTAGGGATTTATTAAATGGTAATTAGCAGGTTTATTACATCTAATAATCTTAGAGATATTTTATCTTTTTTTAATGTAATAAACTAATTGTAAGACATAATTAACAATAATTTTGTGTTCAAAGTATTTTGGTTTATTACTTACCTACTAAGAAATTCTGTCAATTTTTCAAATGTGATGTAACGGAGTAAACTTTATGTAAGAAAAATGCTATATTTTGCGGAAAATAGGTGATCTATCAATTGTTAGTGTATATTACAATAATGATGAGTTTGTCAACGGTAGATCTTTATTTAAAATACACGACATAACTGAATATATATTTTTCCAAAACACAATGCTGGTTGTTCTATATCAGATGTAACTTGTAACTTTTATACTTGAACGTACAAAGGTCTATGGTTCTTTCAGTGAATTTTATCATTGATTATTGTCTTGTATCTTATGATATAATCTCTTTGTCTGCAGCACTTCTGTTTTATTTGTGCAGAAGCAGGGATTTTATAATTCAGATTTATTTAGAATTAAAAAATCTGTTCAACGATATCTAGGTCGTATCCGTCCTAATCAAGAGTGTTATAAACAAGACCGTTAGATTATAAAATAAATCACAGCAATTACAAAAATTTTTTGAAAAGTTCCTATTTTTACGTTTTCAAATAAAAAAAACTCATAAAAATTTAGAAAAAAAAAACACCCTGTATGATGATAATTTCTTCAAAGGTTTACAAACTCAGAATTTTAAAGTTTAAACTGCAAAGAGGCTACATCGAATCCAAAGGGCTATATGACCCAGTAGTCCGTGTTTAAATTAGAAACAAAAGTTTCACAATTCATTGGATACTAGTTCGACAGCTTCTAAATGAAACCGTTTGGGTTTGGAAACTTAGTAAATCAATATGTTGAACACACTAGATACAAGACTGAATAATGGATAAGTTGATCTTGCAGTGTAAAAACGTTTAGTCATCTATGATAATAACTTTTAGAAAGAAATGGGAAACGAAAAAATTGCCATGTCTGGAACAAAAATAGAGAAGCGGTGCAGCTCAGAGACCCAAAATCAGCAAGATTCTAGTTCAAACAGTTAATAAAAAGACAAATGGTCGCTATGGTGACCTAAGGTTTATGTTTATGCGTTTAAAGTTTTCTTGTAACAAAAGGGACAATTTGACAATTACTGAAAATCATCCAAGGAAGATTGTATGTTCTGCAACTGGCGAATAGAATCTGAGATTTAATTTTGCACATAGTTCTCGTCTAAAAAATATGATTTTTTTAGAGACCAAACGTTACTACATACTCTAATGATATCTGCCCCTTTTAGTTAAGGATATGAATTAACTCAGTTTAAATAGTATTAAGATGTAAAATCTTTTAACTACTGAACAAACAACTAACAATAAATATTTTTTGTGCTACCTAATGATAGAAATCTGCACGAAGATAAAGAAACCTGTATCGACTTAAATGAGTTTTTTGTACATCGAGCAATATAGCTAAGAAAGAATAAAAAAAACATTTACCTTTTCAGTATTTATCTACACCAGTGAGAACAACTGACTTTTGAACTTGAACCTCGGTCTTTCTGAATTTGAGCGTAGCTCATGCAAGGTGCTGCTTAAACATATCGACTCAAATTGAGTCCTATACTTTCTTCATGAAATCTAAAAATTATTTTTATCTTGTTCTAGGGGAATGCGCGATTATCAAATAAAATTTCATTTTGTATACTCAAAACTTGGGAAAACAACCGTATTTGAAACAGGCCGTTTTCGAAAATATCAAGTCTAGTACTGCCTTAAAACCATCTTTTGATTTCTTTTCTAGCTTGCAAAACAGTTCTAAGATGGAAAGTAAATTGTTTTTTTTTCTCTATGTTAGAAATAGTAGAGAAATTGAAGTAAAACCAATAACAATGACATAAAATGTAAAAAAAATCTAAGTGAGACACCCTGTATATTGGCAGACTTTTTGACAAATAGGTAGATAGATAGGCAACAGCTTGCATTTAGTACAAGAATGGTATTTTTGATTATGAAGCATCACTGGTTGATGTTTTTTCTAAATTGTAAAAATGCACAAAGTGTTGCAAAACACAAGAGTTGCTATAAAGCAATTTTCTTAAACAAATCTAGCTTGATTATGGCAACCATATTTGTTTTTGACGTTTGGAAGTAAAAAGGAGTTGAAAGTGAGAATGTCTTCATGGTTTAGCAAAGTTTTTACTTTTTTTCTTTTTTGGAAGCTTCACTGATGCAGATGTTGGTATAGTTAGAGGAGTTGTAACATAATAATCAGAAAAGAAGACCACGCCACTTTACGGTACTTGCTTGACTAAAAGTAGAAATCTAGGGAATATAAAGAAAGTTAAACACCCTTAATAACAAAAGATGGGGGAAAGATATCTGGTTTTGAGTGGTACAAAATCTCAAACTAAGAGAGAATAGAGAAATGACAAGAATATTTGGTATGCTTTCTCTTTTATTATGAAAAATGAGTTAAAATCTGTTTATTTACTCATGCGTCTTCCAAAATTGAGAAATCGCTTGGCAACTCTTTTGATCGCATTAAATCAGTTCATCTTGATTAATCACTGAAAAACAAGCTACCTATTAAAGTTTGGTCTATAGTTGTAAGATATTTTATTGGGTTATTGGTATTTGGGAAAACCATTAATAGCAATTTCCGAGTTGACATTGGGCGAGAACTCGACGTTTTGACCGCTCACATGACGAAATTCTTCAACGCTATAAATCAAAGGGTAAGAAAGTAAGTCTTAATGTGGGAGTCCATAGCAAAAGCAGAACAGAACTGAGGTGTTCCACAAATTGATAGAGCATGTTCTACAATTTTTATTTTTTGTTTCATGGCGTTTTGATTTCTTTCTTTGATGGAATTCTTAATCTTCAGAATATTTTAGAGATTTAACAAATACTTCGTTATTAATTTCTAAAACAGATTTTTAAATACGCAAATAACAAAATGAAAATAAACATTATCGTTTGTTCTGAAGACTTTTGATTAATTATTGTAAAATTCCGAAACATCATTTTTGTTGAGTTCACTTTCATAAAATTCTGACAAAATATCAAATATTGTTAACAGCGGTATCATATTTTTCCATCAAGTAACTCCATATTTCACTTTGAACATCCATTTCAAACTTTCAATTAAATGGTCAATTAATTAACTGCTAACGAAAATATCATTATTCGCTTCCAACAATTTATCAAATTACGCGGTTTTCAGCTTGCTGATTATATGTTTTGACAATTGCATTTTATGAATTTACAGTAAACTATCTGTCCAGAAACAATCTATCCACTGTTTTGGCATCAATCTGATTTTCGTATGTTGACGTTTGCGGCAGTAATGGCGATGAGAGAACGGATGGATGGTGGATACAGGGGGATAAGGGGTAACGATGCCAACTGGTGATGACACTAACGCGCGTTGACAAGATATAACTCTGCACCGTACCTCGCGCACCCTCGACCCACCATTTGAAAATCGTTGCAACCTTCCATTCTATGTGTATGTGTTTTGTATAAACCATTGGAGAAACGAAGACGAAATACCCACCTGATCAGATTTAATCAGAACGTGGAGATAATTTATATTTTAACCTTTCATCTTGATTAAAATTTTTTTAGTGAAAATGAAATATAATCCCACTTCTGTTGTTTAAAAGGGTGGGCAGTGGTTGGTTATACAAAGAGATTTTAATACTGAAAATGAAAATCATTTTCGCTGATACTACAAAAGGATTTCATTACAAATGAGAAAAGCTTTTGTTCACAAATTATGGGGAACATTTTTATTATTTTTTTTCTTTCATCTTTGTGTAAACGGTATGAGGAACACACCTATAATTCTCTACCTTGTTATGTCTTAACATCAAAGGAATTAAGGATTAAAATACTTATGATCACTTAAAGCCTTGTTTTGATAAGCAATAAAATAATTCAGAGAAAAAGGAGTGCAATTTTATAAGGAGAAAGAAATCAATTAAGAGGGAAAATATCTAGAATACACTCTATTATAAAGCATTCTTTGAGGATCGTTTTACATGATTATGTTAAAAGCATTCTTATATCAGAATGGAACTTGCTGCTAAAGTACAACTTTTTCTGTAATAAAAAGTGAAATCTAAGACGCTTTGATTTTTCATTAGACACAGTAATGCATCCACCATAAAACAAGTCCTGCCATACTAGGGGCTCTACCACTAATTAAGATATTTATACATACGTAATTAAATTTGCCAGAAATGTACTTTGACGAAAGGTTTCACATTCTTCAGACACAAAAAGCTATTTTGCTCCAACTAAAACTGTTCACTTCCGTGATTGCGCTATACCAGAATTGAAGCAACGTAAAGAGCTTCCTCTAAAACTGAAACGAATTAAGCTGTAGCAACGAGAGAACAAAGAACAAAGACAAAAGTGTACTGTAATTTAATGCGTAACAGCCATCTTCAATTTTTCTCTAACTACCCAGAATTCATTTTGTTCTTGAAGATCATTTCTCCTTGGTCCTTGGATTAAAGCTGCAATATTCTTCAAGAATAGCTGTTTGGATTCTTCTTGAAGTCAAACTCTTCAAACTTTTATGTAACGACTTTTAATGTCAGCTTTCTTGTTTGTTTTTCTCGTCTTCTGTAGAAATAATTGTCTAAACTTAAACCTTCTATAACGTTACGGGAAGAAAATGCAATATAATTCTTTTAGTGTCAAACCTTGATATTATACATAATACACAAAGCAAAGACTAACTTTGTTGACGACTTTTTCGGGTTTGTTTTACAGACTAAAGTTTTTGTTCAGTCTGCTTTTTGGAAATTTGAAATTTATCAGTCTCACATCTTAAGTCAAATATGACACAAAGCCTCACTGTACTATATTCCTCGATTTTCCTCTGTTGCTTGAATCAACTATTTTAGGTGTTCATCTCTTCTTTGCAACGTAGGAAAATGTAATAATAACGGTTTTAGAATAAATCGTTTTATAAAATAATTTTAGTTTTTTCTCTAGGTGTGTGTACATTGTCAGTTTATGCTAGATTATCTTCAGACTTGATCTCCAGGTCGACTGTGATGATATCTCTTTTGTTACGGTCTATGGTTATGCTACTAGCATCAGAAATACCAACTACTTCTTCTTGGACATCATTCACTGTGTTTGAAAGATCCCAACATATGACCAAAAAGTAGAAACAATTCAACAGCTATTCATTTAGTTTTTCTTAATATAAAAAAAAATAATTTCGTCAAATAGTTCATTAGAAGTTTAAGAGAAAGTTGTTGTTTCGAATATTTCTTCCTTAATTAACTAATCGGAACTCATATTCAAATGTCCAGATTGCACAAACACTGTCAAATATTAACATCTCATATACACGACAAAAAATTAAATTGATCCTGTCAAAAATATTGGCAATTTTCAATTTTGGCCATTTTCTGCCAAACAATAATTAAATGATCAAAATAAATATTTTTCCACATGAAAACAATGAATATCAGTAGCAACTCTACATATGCTGCAAGTTGCTACACGTTCCTCGTGGACAATAGAAGGGGGTCATACTATGCTCATCCTTGCTTTAGATTGTACGTGGATCTTCATGGTTGAAGTGAAATAAATTTAGAGAAAGAGAGAAATTCAAAAACAGTTGTTCTTTTCACACAAGAAAAGTGAATCATTGTTCTAATGTTAATAGAAGCTTGGAATACTTTCACCTGGAAAGATTCTAGGTAAATGGGTTGTAAAAAAAATCCCCACACAGACAGACATATATTTGAAGAAAGATACTTCGGAAAGACAGATCGATTCATCAGCTCCGACTTCAACGCCCACTCCCACAACTTATAAATGAAAGAAAATAGTTTTTGTTTCCTCTTAAAGATTAGGCTTACTCTTGCTAGTTCTAAAGTTCATTCTTTTCTACATCAACCCTGACATTTATTTGAATTATATGCTTGCTGTGTTCTAAAATTTGGAAAATCGGAAATTCAGAACCATTAATCAGCAAAATAAATTTTTTGATATCCAGATCACACTAACTCCGAAGAACATTGTTAAGTTGAATCTACAAAAAAATTCTGCGAAATTCACCTGTTCCTCGATAAAGATTGTAAAATATACCTACAAAGTCTACTAATGCTAAAACTACCTTACAAAGGTTCACTAGGATCTTTTGCATTTATATGTGATCATACTACTTTTCAGGTTTCCAGACCTCACATACTGATTCCCTCAAAGCCAGCATCATTTTTATTCATAAAATTTTTTTCATCCAACTGAAGGCAAGTGAAGTTATGGCCTATAGAAGTATTGATTTTTCTATTTAGTAGATTGGAAGAAAAACTGGATACAAATGTTACTGAGTCCCAAAAAGTATAAGTCATTTTTTGAAGTGTCCTTCATTGTATAGTTCTAGTTAAGAAACGACCGGCTTGTAGTAGAAGTTGGGAACTCTGCAGACTGCACTGCGGTCCAGAAGACTCAAATTATAAAACCAGAAGTAAATTATGAAAAATAAATTTATTGCTGAACTTTATTGCTTCATTGAGAAATCTAAACAGTTTCAAATTTTGATAGATAAAGTTTGCTCTATAAAAATACAAAAAGGTCAAAAGATTTAAATTAAATTATTTATTATTTTAGATAGGTATGTATTAGATATTCCTTGTATACTCTGCAACACCAAAAGTTACTATTAGGGCAGACCTACTAAACGCACTTTTTCCAGACCAGACACTTGGCAGAAAAAAGGCCGCTTTATAATAGTTTCACTTATTACTTCATTTCTCTTTGTAAACATAGATGAACATAAAAAAGATGCACACAGTAACACGCTTATGGCTGGCATAATACGGAAAGCAGAGGAAATAGAAGATTTAAAGTTCTGGTGAACTTGTAGAGTCATCATAATCTTAAATAGGTCTATAGTCAAAAAACAACCTTTAGCAACTCTTTAACCATAACACAAATACCGCATCGACGTGATTAGAGCTGCTTTGGTATTATGTGAACTGGAATATAGACTTTAACTAGGAATGAAGGAGTTTAGATTGAACAGTGAGAATCTTCCTTTTTCTTCTTCATCCTATAAAAACGAATACTAAGTGAAATGGTTTTTTTATCGTAGAAAGGAATCGCATGAGAAGAGATAAGGACTATATGGTGCGTATAAAAACACTATAACGTGTTTTGGGTTACGGACTTTTGTTTAATCAATACTCTATGAGCGGAAGTATTGTCATTATTAACATTATTCTTGTACACAATTTGACTATAATGTCAATACTATGGCTTTTGATTTTGACCATTTGGGCCTTCATCACTCATTGTTCAAATGCAGGTGTTTATGGCAATTATTTGGTTCTTCACACAGGCACCATGTGTTCACAAACATTTGCTGAATCTCACAAGAAACTTGAACATAATATTTTACTCGCGGTTCATATCATTGATTTTATGGATAATCGTATTTTGACTATCAATTTGAATCTGAAATCAGAATTTGTTTGACGGAGTCTATTTTCAAGTTATAGGTAATTAATCAAAACCAAAAATGAAAGATTTGGGGGACATTATTTAAAGATAATGATTAAGGGTGAATGTCTCATAAAAGAACCATTGGATAAACGAATTTAAAATTGTTACTTCAAGATTTAAAGCTCTGTAATATCTAAATTTGTTTAAAATGAGAAAAGAAATTTACTAATTTACTGCAAATCGAACAGGAGGAGAACACAAGAAGAGGAAAACCTGAACAATTTGAGAAGAGAAAATAAATTTGCAGGAATACAGAGAGAACAAACGGCATCAAAGAGGATTATTTTGTTACTATCTACAGAAATGAAGAAGAAAAGAAACTAAAATAACTATGATTACACGATAATGAGATGCTGCACTAACCAAAATAAACAGTAGAAGCAAAAAATGGAACCACAGAGACATTTCTAAATCTATCATAAAAAAAGAGTATCATTTACCATAAGATGTCTTAATTCTGAGCTCAGATTCAACTTCAAGTTTCCAAACAAACAAACTTCTGAGAATAGAAACAATTGAAATTGCATTATCATTTACAGAAATGCACAATGTACAATGAATAGGTTCCAAAACCAACCGTTAATACTGAATCGTCTTTCAAAAACAGGTAAAACTGCAACAATTTAATTAATTTAAGATTCCATTAACAAAGTAAATACTATTATAATTAATTTACCGACATTTGCTAAATTTAGGTGGGAGTTAAATGTATGTACATACAGAAACGTATTTGTTTTGTATATATTCATCCTTATTTAAAGGTCAACCAAAATACACATGCCCTAACGACATTTGGAGTGTTGTAAATACATGCCGTCTTGTAAATTTTTGTTTTAGTAAGCGCCTACTGTGTAGACCACACGTGGAACAAAAACAGCAATTTCAAGAACAATACTGAGATATTTCAACTTTCCTTAAATTTGTTTTTGTAATTTCATTTGAATGGCAATAGAAGATTTTTACCCAACAAGAATTCTGTTGTCGCACGCATGTTCCGGCTAAATAAGAAAATTGAACCCCGCGAATACATCGTGCTCTCATGGGAGGTGGTGAAAATCCGAGAAGCGGTTGCAACAAATTCATGAATAAAAACGAATAAGCGGAGCGGTAATAAATAGACTCTCGGTTTTCCCTTGCTTTCCTCTTTGCTATCGCAACCCTTTTTGGTTGAAACAAACGAGCTAAACGTTTCTGTCTAAGATGCACCTTTATATTCATATTCGTAAAAGGGTTTAAACGACCTATACACTATCTACAGTGTGTATGCTCGCTATTCGACGTAAATTGTTATTTGAAAATCGCCTGTAAAACGTTCTAACGGTGTACAACAGCAAAAACAAGAATTAGTACAGCGACGATTTTACTTTTGAAAAGGAAATCTAAAGAAATCTAAAATATCTTTAATTTTACTGCGTCGAGCTGGCAATTATTGCTCGACTCCCCCTTGCGTATTATAATTTTCTTGATGTTAATTACAACTTTCAGGGACTTTGTTCCTTGTTTCTCTTGATAGTTATGGCACTGTAAGCAAAATATGAATGCCGTTTCTAGAACAACTGAAATATAATTTTTGAATGTTTTCGACGCGAACATTAATTTTCAGGAGTATTGGAATTTATTTTGTTCACAAGTGTTAGAGCAATGTAAATTACAGCAAAATACACCAAATTAAATTAAAATTTTTGAGTTTTGGAACTTCTTTATTGTTTGTTGTTATCTTTAGCATATACATACAACGATACGTGAAGATTTTTAAAAATACAACGGATAGAATAAAACTTTCTCAACAAAGAGATTATTTTTACATTCTTGAGTATGATTCAGCTAACCATCTGATTACGTCATGCTATCAACATCTGCAGAATAATATAAACAGTTAAAGTAGTTTTAAGAATTACTAAAATCATCATGCCCGAACCCTTGATTTGTAGTCACTACAATTTCTATAGGCAATTTCGATATCTTATTTACAGCTTTTGATTGATTTGCATAGTATGGGCCATGGAATGATTGTAATCGTATATTTACTTAGTAAATTCCATTGTAAAGTATCTGATATCGATCAAAAAAGTTTGCTAAGAATTCAGAAGTGCATAGTCCACAAGACTGTCAGATTATACATACTTTTATATTGCTGTGAATATTAAAATAATGAATTGTTAATAGTTAAAAGTGTTTTAAGCCATCAAATTAAATTTTTCGGTTTCAATTTTTCTTTTTAGTTTTATCAAAATTTCTAGAATTATGAAACTCAAAAGGACCAATCTATTTCGTGATATTTGATTATTTAAATTTGGAACTGCCACACAGTATCCTTAAAATGTCAAAATTACATGAAAATGTCAAAATATAATGCTCAGATTCTATGATAAATTTTACCTACAAAGTTATCAGAAAGATTTATCCTTGAAGACAACTTAATCCAAAATTTTTGTAATTTTGTAACAATAAAAGCATAAATCAATATACAGGGTGCTTCACTTTCATCTGTACACCTCTGCATCTTTTTTGTTTTTTTTACGATTGATTTCAGATTTTTATCACTGGAACAACCCTCAAGAGGTAACATTGTCAAAGCAATTCTATTCTACCCTACCAGGCTACTACTATTTAAAATAAGCAAGCATATGTATGTAAATGGGCTGTGCAACAGTTACGTTCGTAATTAAAAATAAAAATTCTTCTACCCAAGATTAGGGTCTTCTCGCCATACTAAGTAACTTTTCTTAACTGGTTTATTTTTCATAACAAATGCCTACTGTGTTTTCTCCATATTTTGCGTTTGTTTCTAGTTACAGCAGGCTGATGACGTGGAATAAGGTTGCTTAGCTTAAATGATACGACAATAATTGTCTTTGAGGGTTAATTGTTAAAACTCAGTAAATAATCCTACAATAAACAAAAAATATGTGGGATGTGTAAATAAAATAAGATGTAACACGCTATATGCACGTATTTTGTTTATTACCACTACCAGAGAAAACTATCAACCAAAAGATTGCACTAAACTTCGTCAAAATGTTTCAAAATGGCCGACATTAGGGTGATCAACGGCTTCAACCAACGTTGCCAAAGCAAGTTATAAATCTCCAAATCTGGAAATTTAGAACATTCATGAAATGACTGTACCACATGTTTTCTTGTTGTGGCGCCAGTGTGCTCACCTCCTTAGCAGTTTTTTAAATTTTAATCGAGGTCATAACGATCGCGTCTTTCCATCAACTTTTGGCAACGCTTGGTACGGCCGCCGCATTCGGCCTTTTTTTGATTTACCAACAACGACGTTCTATGTGATGCCATCCATTAGCAATTAAATTAATTTACGATTTGTGAACCAGTTTAACTAATTTCGAAAACAATTTTGGAATTTTAATTGGAATATCTTTCGAGAGCAAAAATCCCAGTTTTTAAAATCTTAACTCTAGAAAACCAAAACCAAAAATCACAATTTACAGTAACTCTATGAATAAAATATTTCATGTGGCCTTCTTAACTCATAGTGCTCCCAGAACATACGCTGTATTGCATTTCTGAGTTGCTAAACCGATTCTTTAGTTTATAAAAGTTCTGCTTTCAAAGCTTTTTCAATACATTTGATTTTGGCGCCAAACCCTTTTACAAGATTTTTTATACTCATGCTCTTAGAGGTCAAATGTCTCAACAGAAAATGGTACAAAAACAAAACAATGAAAAAACTCAGGATATTTAGAGTTTTGCAATCTTCTCCCATACGCGCAGCTTGTCCAGATATCTTTGAAATTTATTTGCACATGTGGTATCCTAAAGCAAAGTTTTTCCACACTTCCATAGAATCAGGGCATGCCATCTGGTCGCTTGTTATCCCTACAATAAATTCCAAGGAATTCAATTACAGATAGAATATCAACAACAATGAAGCTTGATTGAGTCATTAAGCAACTGTGGCGAGACAACCTTCCAGCATTTTTATAACAGCTCAGACCGTGATAACCATAAGCATCAACTGTTTGACCATAAGTGCATCCGTAAGAATAGAGACAGATTGACCTATCCTCAAAGAAATGGCAATACAGAAAGTGAGATTATCTAAAGGTGTGCCTAGTGGAGTAGATGACAACCCGTCTAACCAAGCATTATTCTCAGATTTCCATTTGTTTCTAGTTTGTTGAAAAATACGTTACAATGTTTTTAAATGCAGATAAGTATAAAAGCAGAAAATGTAAGCAAAAGTCTTGAACCTTTGTACATTCAATCCCACTGATCCAACACATTTTTCTAAATATCTAATACCATATTTTACTTTGCATTTTAAAATCTTACAACTGCAAAACCGTATTTGTCACAAAATTGCTATACAAATAAGTTTCAAAACTGTTTATGGCAATAGCATAACCTCTACATCAGTAACTTTTATTTTGACAAATATCGTTGTCAATTGCTAAAGACCAACTGTCATCACTAGGAGATACTACTTAGATGGTCACGACGCAAGTGAAGGTTTTGAGGGAATGAAAATACCAAGCGTCGGCGAAGGTTGATGCAGTGCACCATGGTTTTTCTCCAATAACACCTAATTTAGTTTTGACTTAACATTTCGTTTCCTTTAACTAATGTTTTCGTGATGTGTAATCCTAATTTTGAAACTCTTCTGTGTGACTTTTTAGAACATGCTTTCAAACTTTTTCATTGCTCGTCCATTTTATTAAATTTCGGTAAAGGTATTTTGTAAATTAGAGTGCTGACTCAAGGATATAAAATAAGCATGATGGTTTATATAAACGTATGTCCTAAAATACACCGCTTTCTGGATACAGCATACTTTAGGATATAGGTGTATCTAAGCTGTGTCTTTTAATTTATGAATCAGTACTCTAAGATACATAATACCTTTATCAGACATCCTATAGGCTGAGTTACAAAAATCGCATCATTAACCTATTGAAAAGGAAAACGCAAAAGCAAAAAAGTTCTGCTGATGTTTTAGCATTAACACTAAAAAAATCCTTATTTCCACCTTTTTATAAAAACGCTTTTTCCTTTTTTTGCAATGAATTTAAAATTGATTTGTTAAGATAAATAAACAATATGCAGGCAAAGCTGTGTAGACCAGAAGTGAGACACACTGTATATTGTAATAATAAGTGTAGAAGTAGTAGAATCATAATCAGTTTTTGCTACTGAAATTAAGTTGCATAATATGTATCCATAAAAGGGTTTGTCAAAATCTGTCTGTTGCTGAAAAAACAGATAAGACATCTAGCAGTTGCGGAAGAAACACAATAGTTTGCTTGAGAGAATAATAAAAGCCTTCATCGCGTTGATTGCTCAATCATACAAGCTTTGCTATCGAAGGACAAGATTTAAACAAATTGGTAGTTTTTCAAGATGACCAAGACAAGGAAAATAAAGGATTAAGAGCAATAGCAAAAGTTCATCACATCCATTTTATGTTCTATTAATTGAATAAAACAAAATAGAAATAGTTGGAAATATTTTGTTGGTTTTGTACGTTTTCGTTTTGGAATGACTAAAATTAGAAATCAGGTTAGATTAGATACTCAAAAGTATATTTCTGAAATGCACTAGCAATAGATTTTATCTCCAGGAAGCAATGCGAAAATGAAGACCATCTAAACAAGAAGAGTCAAGAAAACCAGGCCTGAAGTATCATAAATGCAAGATCGTAAAAATGCCAGATTTGTAAGAGTTCGGAGTAGCTTGATTAAGTTGATCCGATTTCAAATACTGACACCATCTGATGTATGAAAATGAATGCAAACTACAAAAGACGGTCAAGACTTATTAAAAGCAGTTTATGAGCTGCGAGACAATCAGAACTGGCAGAAGACAGAAATTACTGAGGGATAATGGACTAATAAAGGTGATTGAGAGTACACCCTATATATACATATAGGGTGTTTTTCTCTCCTACTGTATTTTGATTTTGACATAGCTATACCTACTGAATAAGATTTTCTACCATATTGTAAGCGTTTATTCTGAACTATTATTTGTAGCTGTTAAATGGAGGATTAATAAAAAAAGGAATTTGGCTATAATAACAAATAATTTAAGGATTTATTGTTCCAAATATTGCTCAAAATAATGGACAAGGTCCATATATGGAAACATGTTTTTCAAGATGCAAAATACTGGGAAACATGTTGCTTGTTCCATCCGTTAAACCTCAAATAAGGACTGAATAGAATTTTGTTTGGAACAGTGAAAGTTCAACTTGACTACCATGCCAAAATATGGCATTTCAATAAAATTTTAGAATTGAGAATTTTCATAATTTTACATAATTACCCTAATTATGTAAAACATATTTGGAGGTTAATGATAATTTGATTTACTTGGAAGCAAGACACCAGTAAGATACTTTATGCACCTTAGACAGATACTCTATATCAGTGGCAGTAAAGAAAGAAGAGACTTCCAATTGAACTTTGCGTACATAGCATCTTGTAATGTCTTGAAAACAGTTCATCGTTTTAGAACGTTAATTAGAAATATGATATGAGTCACCAGTTGCACTGTTTTTGCAATTTTTAGTAACATAGCATTTTAGGCATCTTTGATACCAAAGACCAATTTGTAATGTTTGGTTGGGACTTGTACAGCTTTTTTCCTCTTTTCCCAGTTCTGTTGTTTTCGCTATTTAAATTTCCTTCGTTCTTAGGAATCCCTTCTCTTTGGATTTCATTTAAAAAGGTTCGAAAGAAGGTAAATACTAAATATCTACTAAGGTTTTATCTAGATTCTTGCACATTCCTAACCAGATTTCTTATTTTTTGATTTTTTACATAGTTATACCTACTGCATAAGATTTCCTACCATAGAAGTATGAATCTCCAAAATTAAGCTTTGGTTGCTAAAGAGACATATTAGTTGTTTAGTTGTCTGAGCTTGGAATTCTTTGCTTACTGCAGTGTAAGTCAAAGTACATAATTTGTCAAAATCTTTCACGAGCTGTAGTTTCTATTTACATAATAATAAGTTTTGGAATTAGAAAGAAAAACTCAAAATAGTTAAAGTTTTTCTGTTTGTTCTTCCATGACATTGTATGTTGGGTTGCATTGCATTGCATTACATTGCAGTGCAGTTAAAAATCATGATCTTTTATGAATAACCCTGTATAATAATGATAAGCAATTAAATCTTAGTTTGGTTGCTTTCATTTCATTTCAAATCGGTTATGATAATATTACTGTTGCTGACTGATTGGAGAAATTATTTATGCAAACCATAAAACGCCTTTCATTGCGAGATAAACTTATTTTCATAAATTATATGCGCGCCTGATGGATTACAAGAACACATTTGCTATGAATGTTATCAAAATTTCAGTATCTGGAAGGAAGGTTCGTTGTAAATGTGATAAAAAGGGACAACTCTAATATCCTTACCAGATTGCTGAATGGTATCATATTTCCACAACAAAATTTCGCATCTTACCCATCTCCCTTTTATTCAGTTAATTTAATTCTGACAATATTTTCGAAATAAAATTCGCTTTTAACGTAGCTATTACTTTCATTATTATTATTACTACTATGATCGAGTTAATTTACATCGTTTACGTACCTATTAATGTATAAAATAGGACAAGGTTACTTAGGTCTGAAAACCGTTTCGAACTTTGAGAGCCTGTATAGGGTTCCATAATAATGGACTAATGGATATTGATATAAATTATTCGAATGCGGGAGACGTTCAAGGAGAGGAGACGCTCAGCAGTAAAGATGTTCCCTAATTATTCCCTAATGGGACCAAATTAATATCAGCGACTTCTCGTCACCCCCCGTCAAATGGCACAACGGAGAGAAGACAATTCAGAAAATTAATATACGTCCTATTATGCCATTAAATTGGTAAATAAAGTGGAATATTTCTTTTTTAGCCTTAACAATCACTGATGGAAGAAGTAATTGAAATTTTCTTTCAAGATAGAGATTATTAAACCGTTTTTGTTGATATGAAAAATTGTATTTTTAGACGAATTAATTTAAAGGAAGGAATTAATAAACATTTTTTTCTTATTCTTTAACATAAAAAACCACTAGAAAATTTAATATACGTGTGGCTTGATAGGCCGGCTTTTGTTTTCTTTTCTTTTTTCTTCTTCTTTATTTTTGTCACTCAATCTATTCTCCAATGTATTTGCTGTCAGTATTTTTTTATTCCTAAGAGGCAAGAGAAATTTAAGACGTTTATTTTTCTTCGACTTTTTGGTGTATTACATTGGAAAAAAGATCCCAATGAATTTTAGGAGTATGAAATATCTAGAGCAGACGTTTTAAAATTTAATAGTGCTAATTTTATGCAAAACGTGTATTCTTTAATTTTCATCTGTCATATTTAAATGTGCCAGTTTTATACAAATGAAATTGATTTTGGTCGGTTTTCCAGTTTGATATTAACAACAATAAGTTCGTTTGTTGATTCTGGCTAAATCTTTCTTATTGTTAATAACGTGTACTCAAAACTATTATCAAAATGTTTAGAGAAATATAGCTTTATTTATTTTGTACAAAATCTCAAAATTAATACTGGGTCGTAATATAGATTGAAAGGGACGTCCGTCGCATCGGCTCACGTGTTAGATATTTCTGGTAAGGCAAACGTAACATCTATACGTCACCGTGGCGATCAATATTTCCCAACTGGTGAATCGCCAAACCGTTATGCAAAGCTGATGAGTAGCCAGCTACTCGAAAGATGGCAATTGAGAGATTCTGTAAAAACACAAGAGTGTATTTGATAAGAATTTCTAATTTGTAATGTAATTACTGAATCAAACCCAGTAAGGTTCTTGAGGTATTTGTAGCTGACATATCGCATTATGAGAAGGGCCGTTAAGATGAATACTTGCTTTTACAATTTCCAAAAACCATCAATGTCCAAAAGCCTTTTCTAGAGATCAAGATTTGCTAAAAATCAAGAATTTTGTTTTTGAAATACAAGATAAACATTTATGTGGGGTGCGTTATTCAAATTAATATTCACTGCAAATCTCTTATCTTCATTAAACAGAGATTGCAATGCCAAGCGACATTAAGTATACATAATTTTAAAAGCAAAAACTCAATCAAGTTGTAGGTATCGTTATTGAAACATTGATGTTTGGCAGACAAAACTTAAAATTTCCACTGTACGTAGAAAATGTATTTTTTCAAATCACGCAATAAAAATGCCAGTTACTATTTAAAAAGATGTCGATGATGGTACTTATTGATGCCATGTGACGTTGTAGGTTCCCACACTCTGAGTAAAGTAACTCAAGAAACGCTCGACAAAAGATTTCGTGTGGAAACTAAATATTATCAGTTTGTCAACCTATTGCTGGAGGTACAAAACCATTAACAGAACTTTTTGAATGTTTTTAGGACATTTGTTGACTTTCATGTTATACTGTCTGAACTGTCTGATAGCTATTGAGTATGCTCACTACAAAATTGGAATTAAAAGTAAACAAAACAGGAAACTGCCTAATCGACACAAAATCTTTGGATTGGCAGTTATATTCCAGAAGAATGTGTCATAACTTTATAAAGCCAATAATTATTTAACTTTGCTCAATGTCTAATGTTTGAACCAAACTCATTGTTAATTACAAGAAATAATATGTTGTAAGATTTAGAGCAAATATTCAGTTTCATAACATTGTACACCTGCGTTCAAATTAAACGTGACATTTCCTTATTTTGTGCACATCTAATGAGATTTTAGGTTTATTAGCAAGTTAATTAGAGATTAATACATTGTACCCAATAATTTTGTTTTAAATTTCAGATGGTAACCATTAATTTCTGGTAGCAAGGATCTACCCAACAATAAAGATCTTAAATAAGTTTCAATCTTAGAGTAACCCATTAAATGACCTTTTACAGGGTTTTAAAACCTTCCCCGACTTTTCCCTGACATTTTTATAAATTCTTGAATTCCCTCACTTTTCAACTTTTTCCTATTCTCCAGATTGCTATGATAATTATGACAGTAATAGAATTAGAATTTAAACACTACTCAAGTAAATAAACACAAGTGTTGCGTTTCTAGTGGTCGTAAGCGTACAATAACTATGATACAAAACAAGCATACTGTACCACTTCAATTTTGATAGAATTGCTACTAGGCTTTAGAAATGCTCTTAAATGGTTCTGCCTTTAAGAAGCTTAATGCGTTTTGCTGTAGGTGGTCATTACTACTTGATTGGTGTTGACAAAGAATAAAATCAGTTCAAGTAAAAGGCTTGTATGTTATAATAATAACAATTTCTAGTTTTGTTTGAGAAACTACCAGAAAATACAATGTAAGTACTACATTAAACTACAGGTGTTAACTACAGAATTTAATAAAAGTGAATTAATGGGTGCAAAAACACATAAAATTACACAGAATTAAATATAAAGGTTGAAAGAAAATAGTTCCAAAGTAACAAACACAAGAAACACAAGGTATGCAGGAGACAGCAGAACCTGCATAAAAAGTAGTGAGTAACTTGAAGTAGATAGTTACTAGTGTCATTGATATGATATAGATAAAGTTTATTGCTATTTTTTGGCAAACCTCAAGACAATTTGATCCTCGTAGATCCTTTGTACAATCTACCAATGTTGCTGTCCGGAACGCGTTTTGAAGATGCACATACAGATTGAAACCAAAGTAAAATGACCTAAAACCAGGAGTGATATAAAATATTAACGTGAAAATCACTTGGACTTTGGAGCGTCATAGCGCTCATTTTGATTTTTACCCCATGATGATATGAAATAAATTGCGTTTCAGCAAAGTTCCTGTCCATTTTTCTAAACTATTTACAAAGTTGTATTATATTTTTTTAGTCTGCTTACTTGCTTACTTTTCTAAATAGAATTTCTTATTGTGAAAGCTGGCTAAAACTCCGATTCCAATCTAATAGTATATCACACTTTGGATTCTTTCTGATACTAAGCTTAAAAACTCAGAAAAACGACAAGCGTGGTACTAAATCATTAGTTCCTAAATATTAATTTTTCTCTTGTAATATTAAAAATGATAAACTTTCTAGAACTAAAAGGCAGTATTTGTAATGCCAAGCTAAATGTCACCGCAGAATTACCAATGTGATACCACCTGCGTCATAAACACCTTCAATGTGCTAACTTCCAACAGTTACTCGACTGCGTTATGAGAGCTGAAGGTTATCCATCACTCTTATTGGATTCAACTTGCAATACAATAGGAAACCATCAGTTCTATCTTTTTTAGTGGTAACTAAGGATTTTAGTAATAAGTTCCTGCGCACTGCATATTGTTTGGGGGCGTACTTGTTGAAACGCACTGCTCTATACCTTAATTAATATGAGCTGTAGCTAATACACTATAATAGTTCAAAATATCTGCATCAGATCTCAAAAATTTCACATTTTATTCATTCCCCTTGGTCAAACGTTTACTTTGTGAAGAATATACCTACAGTACATCAGTTGGTATGCCTATAGTCCAACAAATCTTCGTTTTTCAAATGACAGCTTAATAAGCTTCTGCTCGCTGAACGCCATACCTGCTGCTGATACTTATCCGAAGTGTTATGCTAATAGATAAGACAGAAGCAACTAGTAATGCACACTTACGTGTTAGGTTATCTACGTAACAGCAACATACAGAGAAGTTTAAAGTTTACCCTCTCCCTTTCCATTAAAAATAAAAATTCTATTATCTTAATCTTCATTCGAAATAGAAGAATTCAGATTTTTATTAATGATCTCAGCAATAATTGAAAAGTGAAGCTTCAAATCTGACAAGTTCTTGATTATTCTAGAAGGTAACAATCGTCTGTTTGTTAATCAGTCTTTAGTTTCTATTTTAGTTTTAGAGCGTATATACAGAAATAACACTGAGCAATCAGCTGAGTCAGCTCATATCATCACTTGTCATTTTAGTTCACAAATCCTGAACCCACTAATTAGCTACAAAGTATCAAAAATAAATTATGAATTATCATAATATTGCTATAGTTTTTTTCTTACCTCGATTTTGACCCTGTAGGTTGACAACAACAAGGTGGAATGCAAGGTTAACCACCACAACTCCAAGTATCGTTGAGATTAACAATAAGACCATTTTAAGACAATTTAAACTTTTAGGTCAATTGTATTTTGTAATCATACCTACAGGTACTACTCGATAATTAGAAAAATAAGAACAACCATTAACAGTAAAGAAAACTGTTTATAAAACTTACAGTAGTACTAAGTCCTGCTTTAAAAATTGAACATACGTATGTTGTCTAAATTCTGTCCATGTAAATCCAAACCTTATAAGTATACCTTAGAATCAGTTTACCATATTTATCAAAGCACTGAACATCAGAATCGTATAGCTTGTAAAAAAACTAAATTTGCATTTTTAGAAAGGATTAAACGTCTTAAGAATATTCAAAGTTAACAGATTTAACTAAAACTTATTATTGTCAGCTACTTACTTATATAAAACAAGACAAAAATGGAAATAATTCCTGGAAAAAGAAAAGAAAAAAGAACAAAACTGAAAGAAGAATCTCATGTTTTTTATTATCTCCCTGCAGCCGTATTTAACTGCTATAATATTTATGAATCAATTCATTCATTTGATAAAGCCCATCAACGAAGTTAAATCTAAAACGTTTAATCATGAAAATTTAGGAGAGATAATGACTCTTTAAATTTTGCATTTGTAATAGATCATTCTCGCCTTCCCAGGTGATATTTAAATATTGAAAAGGGGGTAACAAGCGCCTTCACAATATCGAGCTATGAAACTTCATATAAAATGCATAAGACTAGACTCCTTGGGCTACATTTAGGGACTAACGTTTGAGTTAATCTGTTCGTTCCCACCGCTGAAACATTATTGAATTATCCTTTGCAGGTTATTAGGTAATAATTGCCGTTTTAATTTCTCATTAATGCAGTTTGCGAAGTTTAATTAGTTTCTTCGCCCGTTCATAATTTCAAGGAATCCATTCAAATAACATGAAAAAGTTTGGGATGCTTATATAAGAATATTTTTCATTTTGAAAACTTTCAAGATATGTTTTCTTTTGAAGAAATCCATCAATAGCATCCGAGCGCACAATTGAATCCCCATTCAGATTTTACGGTTTTTGACAAATTGTACTGACCCATGCGCATTTGAGCTGCCTATCAACTCTACAAACTTTCTCTAAACTACAAACCAATAACATTTACGATCCATTCTTCAGTATTCCCTTTCAGCAGTTGGGCATACGTGGAAACCCCAAGCTCGTTCATATTACCCCGAAATCACACAGAATATTCATAGAGTTTCTCCCTTCGACCGAAATTGAAAATCGAGCAACGTAGCCTTGTAACAAGCTGTTTACCAAACACACCCCCCTTTACATCTCTCCGCGATCTCCACAAAAAGTAGGGTAGCAAATGAGGCGGTGTGTGGAAGGCAAATTCGCGAAGAGACCACCTTTTACGGCAATTTCGTAAGCTAGGCATTAAGTTGATGATTTTTAAGTATCGAAAACACTTAAATTGCTTTTACACTAAATTAAAATGCTAATATAGGTTATTAAAGCGTTTTTAGTGCATTTTAACGGTTTCATTTACATGTACCGGTAAAAATTTGTGTGAAAAGTAAACTACGTAAGCATCCAAATCATATCCATTCACGCAATAAAGTTTTCAAGACATCAAATTAATGCTAAGAGGACTCCTGAAAAACATGCATGAAATTTTATACCGGGCTTCTACACCACTAACAGTTTATGTTCTGCATAAAAGCGCCTTTTGGAAATCCAGGTCTACTCATTGCTTGTTCTAATTAGCGTTCGCTAAGCATGGGGCTTACATTTAATGAATATATCTAATCTAATTCGTGTTTTTAAGTGTTAAAAGTATAAAATATAACTAAAAGAATTTTAATTAAAAGCTTTTCGCATCTCTTAGTTTTTTTAAATTGATTTTGTACCAAACGTTTTTTCTCTTTTTTTCAAACCGAATAAATTGCACTAAGATGAAACCATAAATAGAGAACCATTCGTGTAAAAGATTAGGTATATGCGAGAATTGGACTTTGTGCTATACATTCACAAAGGGATCCTTTGATCAACAATTACTTTAGTCAAGATGGAGCACGTCGTCTTGGAATATAGAAGAGCTTCTGTACGCGCTGTGGGAACGAATTTTCTCCAAATAACCAAATGCACTACTGGAGGAAAATACGATGTTATGCAAATTTAGAACTGTTTTAGAAACGGGAGGTTGAAAATTATAAACTGTTTTCATTTGCAGGCTAAGAAATTCATCCGTTAATTTAATTACGAAACTAATTTTATCATTTACGCGAAACTCAAAAGCAGAAATGTCATAACAAAAAGTTAATACGGAAACCAAAAAGCATTGACTATAACATCGAGGAAAGAGTCTACTTCCCTTAATTAATCTTTCTCTTCTACACTAGAGAAAGATATTCGAGAAAGAAACTCTAGTAAGTTATTAAAACAATTTTGCTAGCTAATTCAACATCGCTTAATATAAAAGATTCTCGTAAGTCTCGGATCTGCGGTACACCATTCCTACCTCGGATGGTTCTTAGCCAGGCAATCATTTATAGTCTTCAATTACATTAAAGTATTTCCTTTTGTTTAAACCAGATGCTTTTTATCCTAATCTCAAACAATTGTTCATTGGAAAAAAATGAAAAATCCGAAAAGTTACTAAAAAATTGTTTTATGTGTTACCGTAAATTTATTGATGCACTAATTAACGTACAAACCACTAAAATATTTAAAAACCTTAATCACAGAAAATAGCGCTATTAGAAAATGGTACACAATTCATAGACGTGCAGGAACGGTTGTCGTGTACGAAATGTGACCTGTGAGACCATTAGATAAACTATCAGGAGACAGAAAACAGGGTTCACCAATTTATACGGCGCACGTCTCTCTAACTGCGTACAAAGAAAGCCATTGGCAATTTGACACAGATTTTTATGGGGAAACAGTGGCGATCATAATTGCTATTGGGGAATTAATGCTGGTTGTTAAGTGTAATACCTAAATACGTAACGGATATCGCTTTTATAACCGTTCTAGAATTCCATTACGGCTGAATGGAATATGGAATAGGCCATTTTAATATAACAGCATAATGGTGCGCACCGCACCAACACAAAGAAAGTCGCCCCCGGAACTTGAGGCAGATAATGGAGAAAATGCGGTCGGATATGACGTGATTTAGGTATTGTACGGCGGACACAATTTCCGACAGAAGCTGTAGGAGCATTAAAGATGAAAATCACGAAACAAAGGGTGCCCAGCAATTTGCATTAAACGAAGTTTAGCACTTTCTTGGTGTTAGTGACGGACGAGCGACTTCTTCGACGACATCATTCGACGAAAGGGCGAACCAGGAACGTAGAGGACAAGGACAAGAAGGACGTGGAGGTGGTGGTTGACGTTACCTTGCAGTCGTCGCAGTTGTGGGCGATGGAATAGGGCTGACCGCAATCGTAGCGGGTTAGCACCTCAGCAAATTCACACGAGATTCGAGCGGCCAACGCATCCACCTCGAGCAGCGCGTCCAGCAGGTGGCGGCAGGTTTCGCCGCCCTGGAGCGCGCTTTCGGGCAGGGTCGAATCCACCGCGTGCTCGCAGCAGTGGCGCAAATGGAGTCCCTGCAGCGCGCGCCGCCTGCGCTCAGGGCTGGAGCCGCGGCCGCACACCTCGTCTTTGTGCGATTCTTCCAAATAATGAAGGCACTGAGTAGTACTGTTGCCGGAACAGGGCGGCGGACAGAGGGGCCCGGGGCCCCACATGGCGGAGCACGCGCCCTGCAGGTCGGCCGCGCTGGCGGGCTGCAGGTCGCACGCCGACAACCAGGGGTTGATGACTTCGAGCGGCGGGGTGGCGGCGAGCGCCAAGCCGGCCATCAGCAGCAGCGACAGGCCCGCCAGGGCCCGGGGCATTCTGTGTGGCAGGGCGCGGTGGCGGCTCGGTCGTCGGCAGCTACGGGAGCCGGGAGCATCGCTGCGGGCGGCCGGAGTGCCCCCCCTCGCGGCTCCGATCGCCCCCGGGGGCCGACTGCCAGGGCCCGCTAGGCCGCCCGGGTGCGGGCCCCCCACGGCCCTCGCTCATGCTGCATGCTCACCGTTGCACATCACATCACTGCACTACTACACACTAGACGCTCCCGAGATGTCCGCCATCTTGAGTAGGTATGTTGGTCACAGTCCTCCCCGCCCGGGCGCGAGCTGTGCCGGCCGTCTCTCGCTCGACACTGGCGCGGCGGCGGCGTCGAAAGGCGCACGCGTCGCCCAGATCGATAGCCGCCCCCAATCAATCGCGCCACCTCGCATGCACGTCGCTAATCCGTTGCAACAACACGCACGCGGTCAGGTGCCGACACGCTGCAACTTCTTCTCGACGACAGGACGGCGCCTTCTGTACGTTGTTCTAGTTCGCTTCACTTTTCTTATTTCCACCCTCCTTCATGCTTAAACCCTTAATTGCAGACTTCAAATTATGTAAGCTTCTCACTAACGTATTGTATACGAAGGAAATTTTCAAAGTAGAAGTTCACATTTCTTATAACGTCATTGTTTACTAAACAATCTTTTCTTCTGTATGAACGCATTAATTACGTACATTTTACATGCCGGTTAATTTTTACATGTTTAGTAGAAGTATCTTTCTGAAAGGTTCTTTTTAATGCACACCGTTTCCTTGTTATTTAATACACTTACAATTTACACACAAACTTATTGTTATATTTGTTAAATAAAAACATACTTTAAGATTTTATTAGTACTGTAGATAACATCCCTGATCTAAACTTTACAAGTTGTTGTCATTACTAAGTTTAATCACACTTGAACAGAATGTTTATTTGTGTATTAACCCGACACAACTATAACCTCAAACTTCTTGCATAAGCAGGGATGTGAATTGGGCAACTGCAGAATGGATTCACCAATTGGGATTAAATTGAACGGGTGGCGCTAGCGACGCCGCCGATAACACAGGCAGGAAAGATATTACGTGTATGTAAACAGACTGTCCATTCAACTACTTAACATCCAGAAAGTTACCCTTCGATTGTATGATTTTTCCAACATTTCATTAAAAAGATGGTGCAGTAACCTTTGGCACAATTAAAAAAAATTGGAAATTGAGAAATTTAAAAATTTATTTGTCTTGCTGTACGAAATTTGCTCTTGAACCGATACGTAGTATGTAGTGTACTTATATAGTACTTGACCTCTGAAGGTTTTGTCTGCGTCTTCTTTGTCATTTGAGCTCCGAGTCGAATGGCAGATTGATCCATGCTTTAAACACCAGCGGAGCGAGGAAAGACAAGTCTTCTTTAATGTATAGAAAATGTCGGTTATTACCGAATTTATACTGGAGATTAAACTAATTAAGATTAAATTAAATTTAATTAATTTTGATTGCGAATTTATAAAATTTTATCAACAATCAGTTAGTAGTTTAAACTCTGATTAATACTATGCTAGTTTACAAATGCAAACTTAGAAATGTCTTTATGATTAATTACCCACTCGATATTTGTGCAATGGCTATCACATCCCGGTTAGCTAATCGCTCATCGTAGGGTTATAAATTGTTCCAAATGAAATTATGCTTTGTGTTAATTGCATTAAATCCGCTTGACTGCAGTGAGAACGAATGCGCTTAATTATTTTAGAAAATTGTTATGTATTTTAGTTTTAGGGAAGTTCTAATTGTGAATAACTTAATATGTCTTTCAATTTTAAAACATTACAACTTGTTTTCATTTTTGAGAAGCTCTGTAGAAATTGTCTGCAGCGGGCTCTCGTATGTAGTAGTAGTACACACTATTTAGGATTATTCCCCGTCGTGTATTTCCATTTCTACCTCTTGCATTATAATCCAGTCATTTTGGATTTTTACGGAGAATTTTTTCTGGATGTTTCTTTGCACATACCTTTATTAAGATATTAGAGGCAGCGAAGGTTGGGCTGAGTGAGGGAATTTAAGACTTTCGAAAAATGAGCTCTTTAGGAAAATTAGCTTAGAAAAAAAAATATTAGAAACCATAATTAAAACTTTCTTTGAAAGCATAACACAGATCTCGTTCATTTTCTTGTGATGCATTAGATTTTACTTTTTTTATTTTCAGAGTTTTTTAATGGGGATTTACAATATCTTCAACCTTATCTAACTCTTTTTGTTCATATTTGAGAGGCTTTTAAAGCTAGAGCTTAATAGTACTATAATAAGCTGATTTCTCATTTTACCTCTTTTGGTATCTACTTGTATAAAATAACAGCAGCTTTCAAAGTGAGATTTGGAATCCCGATAATATTTAAATGTCTAGTTTAAAGCTTCTTCTGAACTAGGCTGATGTTCTAAAAGAAACTTATTCCGACATTCAAAACGGCAAGTTTATCGGTACTCAGATATTTATAAAATTCAAAAATTTCTAAAATAATTTTAACCTTGAAAAGTTGTCACTGCATTGTATTTTTCTGGCCTGATTTAATCACGGTCTTTTTTAGGTAGCCAGGAATCATAGATTTTAACTTTCAAACATTTATAGGGCAAATCAGAAGATTTGTTCTTGGATACTATTCATCATGTCAAACTATATGTCCTGAATCAGGACTACTGATTTCTCAGATGATAGCATCATGGGTTTCAATGAAAGAAATACTTTTTACTGTCCGAAAACTACTAAGTTGATATTACATTCTTTCTACCCGATGGTAGATTGTGCCTAATTGCAAAGCAAAAAACAAGAAACAATCAGAATGATTTACAAGAAAAACTATTCAAAACGTAAAAATGAGGAAATTTGTAATTTTAGACTCGAAAGTACTCTATAGTATAATCGAGTGGTGGATCTTCTTGATGACAGTTTAGATATTCTCAAGATATAAATTAAAAAGCGGTAAAAACTAACAAAGAGCGTACAACCATATAAAATGAAGAATTTATGAAATATCGTGCTACTCGTAGTTTGCAGAAGAAGCTTTCATGATCAAAATTATAAAGTTATATCTTAGGAAATTATGGAATTTTCAGGAAAACCTCGATAATTAAAATGCCTTTTTCTAAAGAAGGTAAATCAGCAATTTTTGAAAGTAATAATTAAGTAACCAAAATCTTCTAATAACTACGTTTTTGAACTTTCCGTTTAGTCAGATTGATGTTACTCAATGCTCAATGTTTAGAATGGTGGGGTTACAATTTTTCAGGATTTCATTAGATTTCAAGATTTTGTAAAAAAATTGAAATTTATTTCATTCGAATGGGTTTTTCTAAAGAAAGTAAATCAGCAATTTTTCAAATCAACGATCAATTGACGATAAAATAAAACTGCTCAGAATGGTGACCAAAATCTTCAAATCAGCTCAGATGAGTAGCGTTGATGAGACCTACCACTCGTACACTTTGCATAATGTAAACATTACAAACAAACAAATCTTGGGGCCATATGATCTAAGTAGTTAGTGTCCAGATTGATAAAACAAACAACAGCTAACAAAATCTCCAAAAATCTTAATTTTTGGATTTTTCTTTGATATTAAAATTGATGTTTCTTACAGAATAAAATGACTGTTTAGCATTTTGGAACTGGAATAATAAGATATATGTAGCTGCTCAAAATGCTAAACCAAAAGTGTTAAATATCTTAATTTTGTATAAGTATTGACATTTTTATATTGAAGTTAACAGAGTAAATTCAAAATCCCCAAGAAACTTTTAACAGTTGATCGTTACATAACCAAAACATATTTGCTCCAAATGGCAATTAAAGCTTATAGAAATTCACTTTTTTTTAGAAGTGTAATATTTTTCGATTGCCATAAACGGCAAACAAATAGCGGATAACATATTTGCTCTATGGTATTAGTTGGGTTTACAGATCTTTTATGGCGACCATTGGCTCCTTTC
>VTPC01000791.1:0-29488 GCA_011009095.1 Ignelater luminosus
AAAAAAGATAGTTGCAGGAAACATTCACAGAAATTTCGAATTTTTTACGAGCTAATTTTGGTTGACTTTTGTTTTTTTCTAGAACCTATAATTTTCCGAAAAATAAAAAAAATTCTGGGTAAAAGTTAGCACAACAAAATCCTTATCAACGGCAGTAATAAAATAAAAACTTTACATAAATTTCGAGCTATTTATGAGCTGACCCTTACTACCGATGTTGATAAGAATTTTGTTCTGCTAAGTTTTGAACTAAAAAGGATCTTCTTCAATTTTCTGGAAAATGATAATGATTTCGATAAGCTCGAAATTTTGATACCAAACTCGCCAGCTGTACATCTGTTGTTTCGTTTTTTGCTTACCGGGAAATCAAATTTTCATAAATTTTCCAAGTCGCTACGGGTATAATAAAAATCAAAAGGTAGTAAGAGTCAGCTCGTAAATACCTCGAAATTCATGTAAAGTTTTTATTTTACTACCGCTGTTGATAAGGATTTTGTTGTGCTAACTTTTAAACTAAGAACGATTTTCTTTAATTTTCTGGAAAATGACAATGATTTCAACCAGCTCGAAATTATGATGTCTCAGCTCGTAAAAAGCTCAAGATTATTGTCTCAGCTCGCAGAAAGCTCAAAATTCTTGTAATAGTTTTCTGCAATTATCTTTTTTGGTTACGATTTTCTTGTGCTTTCTCTATCCCTATAAGCTAGTCAAATCGTTTTTCCTCGTTTTCCGCTTTCCTTTTGATTTTTGAAACAGCTCGAAATTACTGTTGGATAGCTCGAAATTAGCTCGATTTGCTGATTCCCGGATTTGACTAGCTAACTTTATGGACCTAGAATAGGTCACAAAGCAAAATAAAATTTTCAAATATATTTGGGTCACTACGTGGGCATCCTCAGTAAGCAATACAGTTATAGTTGGTCCTTGGATGACACCAGCACAAAGGTGTCTCCTTGCACTATTTTATTAATTATCACTTTAAGTCGATGGCTGCCGGCTTTGGTGCGATGACCTCGCCTCGCATTCACTTTTTTAATAACAAATGCTGTGGGTCGCTGCACCCCCTTGACTATCCTGTCTTCCCAGAACGCCTCTAATAACTTCCGGACGCTTTCAAGATTGTCGTTAGCGTGTTCATTTTGCTTCGTGTTGCTTTTTATTTCAGTTTGTCTGGGCGAAGTAAAGCATACGTCGTTGTTAATTTTTATTACATCTAATTTCCCCTGAAATCATTTCGAGAATGAAAAGCTTCATTCTAATTAAAAATCTAGCTCTCATTTTCTATTGAAATTATCTTTGAAAAACGACAACTTTAGCTGATTTGAGTTAGTCTTTCCAAATTCCTCGTCTGAGCTTGTTACTCCCATTTTCGATTGCCCAATGAGAAATTGTGTAACTCCTTTAAAATGCTAGTGGCAGATTTTCTGTCCCTGCAAGGGGGTTGTGTGTTTAGAAGCTCTCGACTCTCTGATTTTGGGAGATTTTTGCAGCAATTACCCTGCGAGATCTAATTTATGCCCGTCAACACAAACCAATTTTCGGATTCACCCGATAAGTTCACGGCGCGCCCCAGGTCATTTTAGCACCCACGATCCCGTACAAGTGAACTTTGGAGGTAGCCGAGTGGTTTATTTGTTTACTCAACTAAGTGTGACTGTACCAGGAGTTATTCGATCCAATAGTCTGGAGCTCATAGTGGGTAACCTGAGGATTTGTAAACTTTGCATCGATCCCGCAGTTATACTAAAATTAAAGTGCGCAAATCGAATTAAATTATGTGTAATGCGCAACACTGTGCTAATTACCTCATTACATCTTTTATAGTCAAAGCAAGTCCATACTTTTGTTAAAATACGAATTCCATTGTTTTTTCAAAGGTCGATCTGACCTATATCGATTTGTTGCATATTAGTTGTAAGCAGATTTTGCCTATCGTTCAACATTTTAGATTGTAAACAAAATCAGGGTTTATTGTGTAAACCGCTTGAATAATAATTTTGTGACTTGTATTAGGAATATTGTAATAACGTTAAAACAAGCAGTTTAAAACGCACAACGCAGAAAAACAACTCAGTTATTTATTTATTGGTTTTAAGTAAATGATAATCTCGAGAAGTTCTATTTCTTGTATGTTGTAAAAAAAATATCAATTTAGAAGGCCGATAAGTTAATCGGGGCTCTTTTCGTGTATGTACTGATAAAACTTGTTTACTTGTTAATAACTGTTTGTCAGTTTGAATTCAAATTAAATTAAATTAAATCCGTTTACATTTTGTTTATTTTTTAAAATTTAATCTGTCTACATTAAAGGGGTCAGATCATTTCACTTATTCTTATACAATTAGTTTAGATACCGATACGAATCTACAAAGAGTGTTTCAGCTATCAAATTGTACCCATTTTTCTTTTCTTTTGCTTTGGAGCATTTTTAGATAGGGATCTGCTGTAAACCACTAGGAGTTCGACAACCTCCGAGACTGCCATGCAGGTCTTGGAGCTCCTGATGTTTGGACGTTACCAAGTTACTATGTATGAAGCAAGCTGAATTCACTTCCGTTCACCGTAAAGAAAGTATGATCGAGAGTTTACTAGAACGTCCATATAATGGGCTTATAATGAGGTTTTACTATTTAGACGAATGACTATCGTCACTGGCGCCCAGTGATTTCGATCCGTTTCCTTACTTACTTCCAGATTTAGCTGGGAAACTGTATACCAAACTAAAACATTCAAATGCTAAACAAACAGATCTATTGTTCTCATACTCAAACTACATACAAACGGTTAATACTAGCTATACAGGATGCAAGGCAAGAGGAGTGCAAGCAGATTGGGTTAAGAGCTTTGCGGAGTCGGTCAAGGTGCCTTATCTGGGAATTTAGGGAGAAGCCGGGAATGTTCCGAGCAATCCGATACAATCGCACTAAAGCCGGTTGGACACTTTCCTACAGCGACAATGCCCAAAAAATGTTCTTGTGGACTGCTCTAGGGCCAGCGGCAACAATCAAACCACAAGTGAAAAGAAAACAAGACGGACTAGCGAATACGAAAAGCGGGGCCGCTACAAGTGAGGCAAACATTAGTGTGCGTCTCGCATCGTTAATGATTAATACAATTAATTTCAATACTTAGGTTAATTACAACAACTATTTAACGGTGGATAATATTCGTAACTTCGTTACAATAGTTAATTTTAATTGTAATTTTTAGTTTGAATTGCGAGTTATACGTAGTAGTACACAGGTCATCCGGTAAGTCTTGTAGTTTTCTAAGAAACCGACTTCAATCCGTTCCTTGAACTAGCGTTCGCAAAAACACATGTTCAGACAGGATTTTGCATAATCCATTGCGAAATACGCAGTGCACTAGTAGCAATTGTGCGGTACACATCCAAAATGGGAGGTTCAAATCTGGGTTATTATTCTCTATAACACGAGAACAATGTTATGAAGAAATGTCACGTGTAATGGGTAAAGTTGTTCCATCCCTCAGGACTATTCAGCGATGATGCAAGCAATTCGATAAGAATTTTTAATTTAGAAGGCGTTCCAAGACCAGATCGACGGAAGGGTGTAACCATTCCTTATAGGCAGATTCAAGAAAGTTTAGACATATGAACAGTGTAAGTAGAACATTTTACACAACATCACCATCTTTACATTCACATGAAAAAGTCACAAGAGTCGTGTTTGGATGTTTGAGGCTGACGATTATTCAACAATGTCCAGAAAAGCACGGTCTGTTAACAAAAGAATAATCGTCGTTTTCTCTAGTAAACGTGGAATTGCTTGTTTGACAAACTTAAACAATTACGTGCCTGGCTATTGCATCATGATAATGCACCTGTGCATAGCGCTCAACAAATCACTGATTTGATAGTCTTCCGGCATTAGCGTATTGAGTCATCTTCCACATAGCCCTGATCTAGCTCCTTGCAACTTTGCACTCTTTCCTTATGCTAAAAATCACATGGAAGGGTGCAAGTTCTCACCGGAAACACCTGCAACGAAATATGCGCAGCGATCCCTGAAGGAAAGTGGAAGAAATGGTTTGATGACTGGTTTGCGCGGAAAAACGAGTGATAAAACAAAATCAAGATTTTTGACATGCTAACAGCACCACATTATCTGTTAAAATCAAACTAGAAATCTCATATTTGTCTTATGGTGAATGAAGATCAATTTTAAAAATAATTTACAATGACAGAGCGAAAGATAATGAAGATTCCTTTGATAAACGGCTAGTTATTGAAAAATAAAATTTAATAAAAGGAAGTCTGACAATATATGCTATGTATTGGATTTATTTAATAAGACCTGAGAAATTTTAAGTTGCGTGGAGAAAATTGTAGGCGACTAAAATAGCCAGAATAGTACTAAAAAAGAAGGCAATTTCAATCTCAGTCGACGAAGAACACCTCAAAAAGCAGTGGAAAGCTAATAGTATATCACGCAAGTAAAACATATGGCACAAGGCAGAGCAAAATGAGTATAATTTATCGAAGCCGAATGTTCCACTTGGACAACTGAAAGAGAATTGAAAATGATTCGAGTGTAGTTGTAAAGATGCTAGGTAGTTAAAGTTTAACAATAAGAAATAGATTAATTCAAATTATAACTTAATCAAGCAATAAATATAAGAAACTTAAATTGTTTACGTCGGCGATAACAAAAGAATTACGAATGTTTTCAAGATAAATATTCAAATACCTACATTAAAAGTTTAATGACAAAACCGATTTTTCGATATCGAAGAATTATAGAAATCGCTACATTAGACTTCAGTGAAGAAGTGCATGCAAAATTAATATAACAGGATAAAGGACAAATGTTATTTAAATACAATTGAGGGGTGCTAGTTGGATTCATCATGTTTAAACCAAACTATTCGAACAGCTATTGAAAAATAAATTATCTTCTTTCAACAATAGTCCTGTGCTCCGGGGCATGAAAAATGCGTGGTGCCCCACTATGTAATTTACGCATATTACAATGAAGCTTGTCGATTTACAAAAGACGGATTAAACGAACGGTTCGATGGATAAAATGCAATTTCGCATCGTTCGATAACTATGAACTCCTCTTTCAATTCAGAATACATAGTCAAGTAGGATAACAACCCGATTCAACAAGGTTTATCCATCTTTCCAGTGGGGGTTCAGAGGAATTCTGCATTTTAAAGCACCTATAATGGTTTAAAACGGAGGACAAAAAGCGAATCAAAAACTGGTAGGTATTCAAACAAGTAGGGCGCATATATTGTAACTGTATGAGAACCGAACGGACATTCAGTCTGGGTAATTTTGTTTCCAGATTTGGAAATGCAAAAGGGAACTATAAATTCAAGATGTCACTGGACTGAAACAAGTTTCCTTATATGGCATAAATCTATACGGATAAACAGATTAAATGCAGTGGAACTAATCTTAGACAATCTGCAGAATGAGTTTTTCTTTGTTTTTTCTTGTTTTAATTTAAAAAAACTGACAAGTAGGTACGTAGGAATGTTGCTGCTGAATGAACAGACGCGACCTAAAAACCTACCGCCGATTCTAAATAAATTCGTATTTTTCTGGTTTTTGTTTATCTGGCCATTCCTATAAAAGAAATGTGTCGCCAACCTACTAATGTCGTTTTAGTATAGGATTTAGAAGTGTATTTATGTTTTTATTGTCTACAATCAGTTCTTTTATTAATTACCTATTATTAGAGATCACGTTTAGTTATTTTACCAAACCATAAATGTAGTTATCGCTATAAAATTTACTTCTAGAAAACAAAAGAGAAAGAAAAATAAAAAGTGGTACTGTTTACTCGACTATTTGATTAGCGAAAAGTTTCGCTATAAATGCGGAAATAAAGAACAGAATCTCTACGGACCAAATAACATTTGAGCCATAACAGAAACGATATTGATCTAAATTGTATTTAGTAAACATGAGTTAACAAAACATTTACATTAGATGCTTTTTAATTAATTATACTACAAAGACCAATCACTAGTTACGTAATAACATTTGTTTGTAAGGTTTCTGACTAAATTTCTACCAAAATTCGTAAAAACTAAGCTTAAATATTTGACAACGTTGTAACTGTATTCATGCTTTAAAAGTGTCAAGCCTTTATAGTTTAAACTTTGAAGTAATCGTGTGACAAGCATTTTGCTACAAGGGAAATAAAGAGAAACCAACCTTTGCAGAATACAAAGAAGAAGACTTTTTGTCTAACCTGCTGTAGCAGCGTAGCACTGGTAGTTTTGGTATTCCAATAGGCCAGTACGTTTAACAAAACCTATTCTTCGAAATTCAGGTGAAGATATATGACATCACATCTAAACTTGTGAAGATTCTACAGTAAAAAACAAACGTCTATTATCATTGTGAAATTTTAATAAAAATTGCTTAATCTACAATAACATAAAAACAACATAATAACCTTCAACATTGTCTTTCGGCAATGCTGTACAAAACTATCTATTACATTATGCAGCATCTGCTCCGGTGTTCTGCGAATTTCAACCTCTACATTCTTTTGAAAACTTCAAGAGTTCTTGTCCCGTTTTCATATCTCCTGTGCTTAAGGTAACCTCAAAGAAAAATTGGATATAGTTAGAATGGGCAATCTCGTTGGTCACGGCATATCTCCGCTCCGTGAATTCAACGGTCTAGAAAATTATCTACACAAAATACGCTCATTTTGAAATGTCAAAATACACTGATAAACAATTCCAAAGTCTACTTTATTATACAATATGAATAAATTATCTCGTGACAGCTAGGTAGGCAACCCATTTTGCACATGCGTGCATTATACTTTGCGTTGCTATTAAAAATACTTAACATCTTTAATCTCTATTTATTTGAAAGAATCTCTAAATAACCCGAGATAAACTAAAAGCTTACGGAATAATTAATCATGCAATGCGTGTAACCTACCTATCTGTTACGCAACAATTAATTCGTACTATATAAACACAACATCATAGATAGTCTTTGCTACTTTACTTTTTTACCACGGCTTGAAAATAATAACAGGCATTTGACTCTCACTGTATAAAGTTGTGCTTTGTAGGATTTCACATTGGTGTTTACATTTGCTGGAAAAAGCTATCGAAATCAGATGGTAAAAGTAGATGGAGTCCCAGATATTTCTGTAAACACAATCGAAAAGATTGATCTGATTTCTGTTCATAGGTCAATTGTAAATGGCAATAAGGTTAAATAAGGTTGATATCAAGTTTCAAAATTATATCTGTATATGCATGAGCAAATGGGGTCTGCAGAGCTAAAAGTAAAGCAATATGTAGTCACAAGGTGAAACTCCTATTTGATTATGCTAGAGAGACTGTTGGAAATTAAAGTTCCATTTTTAGCTGCTATTACATCACTCGCTCACACTTCTCAGTGGAAGATAATACCAGAATGTGTCCCAATTCTTAAGCCTCTAGAGGATCTTACGAATATATCCTAGGCCGAAAAAAACCCAACTATGCCTATGGTGATTTCGTTAACAAGGGCAGGACAACGTCTACGAAAAGCGTTGATAGAAATTGTTGCTAGACCGTTAGCAATCTTAGAAACAAATAAGGTGGTCGCCATATCTTCCAACGCACACCAACTATTGTTAGGGACAGTAGCGTCGAATCGAATAATGCGGAATATTTAAGAATGGAATTTTGCAAAGTAACAATTATTGAAAATTACAAGACCAGGGCTAATTAGCGTAAATAAAAATGAATGGATAAAATAGAAGCAAGCATAAAATCGTTAACCCTAATATAAGACGACCATAGTCAACTAGCTGCAAAGATTAAGGTTACCTGTTGAACAAACTTCAGGATTTTACCGGAAGCTTGAGTTTATGTATTGCCGAGATTGCAGTGACATAATAACAAATAACAAACTAGGTAACACAGAAAAATAACAATTCTGCAAAATATACAAATATAACAATTTTACGAGTATCACACTTTTACTATACTTAATAGTATTTTTATGAAGTAACTTGGTACACTCCTTTATATTGCGTGAACCAGAATTTGCAACTTGCGCATTCTTTCCTTTATGAAATGCAATATTTGTAATGTGGGTGTTTTGAAATGACCAACAATTTTTTTATTGAAATTAAATTATTTGATATCATTTTAGAAAAATTAGAATTATGAGAGCTTTGTTTTAGAAAGAAAACCCTATTTTATTTTGGAATAAAAATAGTAAATTTCAAAATTAAACACCTGTAAATTTTTTTCTTAATAATAAAGAATTAAATAAAATGGAAATATTATACCCTGCGACCGACTTAATACAAGAAAAATAATCAACGTCCGTCGCCAAGCCTAACAATTAATAAAACTGATTAACAAAAAAAAACTAATTGATGATAACAATCTCTAGCCGTCCATACGCAAACAGAAGCCAAAAGATGATATCTTACAACAGGAAAACTATAGAAACTACAACCGCACAGACAAAGCAGTGAATCACAGGATGCCGATTATGTAACTAGATAGGTATTCGCTTAGTCTTAGTATATTTTATATTTCTATTTTAAAAATCGTTGTTATTTTACAGATCTACTTCTGGTTATTTTTGTTGCATTTGCTACTGATAAAGTAGGTTGCAATCTTTAGGTATATTGCGGGCTTATAGGTATTTAAGTAAACCGCGAGAATGCTGTATTCAAACATATTTTATACACTCAAATCGCTTAGTATATCCTCTGTAAGTTTTCAGTTTTAATAAACAATTACAAGTAGGATAGTACAAGATATCAAGTCCGTGTACACTACAATTTTCATTAAGATCTCTGCACAAGTAGGAGTAGGTATATAATTAACACAAAGTTAATTTCCCAAATAAATCAACTACACAAATACGAAAACTCGACGCGACTAACTTAAAAAGTATTTCAAGCAAATCGAAGTTGCTTGAGACATAGTTGTAGAATGTGATTAAAGGTGCTAATACTCTGATGACGCCTAGATAGAATCTCTACTTGAAACTGCCACGACGGCATCGAAGATGACCATTGTCGTCATGATGGTGTAAATAAGAATGCTCGAATTGTCATTCCTACGTCCGAACCCACAGCCAACTTCTTAGAACATTTATCCCTAGCAACAACGATACAAAAAAAAAAGTTAATAAACAGCGACATAAACGAACTAACATATAACAAACCGTAATATGAGACTACGAATTCCCTATCATCGCTTAGAAGTCAATGAATACTAGTCTGAACAGGAGCATGTACCAGAAGGAGAGAACGATCTCCCAATTAAAATCTTTCGGAAGCTGGTGACTTTTGACTTTTGGCATTCACAAGAACTAATGACAACAAGCAACGCGTTCGTGGGACAACCTAAATACCTCTGAGCAGCTTTAACCGAAATATCTTTCCTCCATACAGCTTCTGGAAAGTAACTTGAAACTAGTTATCGATACGGGATCAACAAAGTCCTTGATCACTAAAGAACTATAGGACGCCTGGCCAGGAAGAAGTATTCAAAAAACCTTTTCGCACAAAAAATTGCAAACTGGACATCAATGTACATACAACCAGGCCATAATGACAGGCTTACCATCTGTTAAAACATGTGTTTCACGTATTCAGTTTTAGTAAAAACAGCAACGGTCTCATACGGTTGAATTTACTACAAGAGTTTAGCGTAACCGTTGATTTGAGACGTAGACAATTGATAACGATGGAGAAAAAGAACCATAACGCCAGATCGTAAAGAACAAAGGAACGTACGATTGCCTACAACCATGAAGAATAGTAATGGTATCTTGGATAAACACGAAATCCGCAAAGAGGTCATAGCGGCAAAGCGTATTTCTTGACGAATTCTTGCTTTTAAATCTTCTAAATTCACTGGCCGTATATCTCCAGAACTTATTGACAATATTCAAAGAGAATATTCGTCGTCTTGGCTACTGTCAGTTGCCAACGGTGCACAATTTGAACATTTAATTTAGTTGTCTTTTGAATTTTGCATTACCAGTAAATTTAATTATTGTGAAGTTTTGAGGTCGTTTTTCTTCAAAATTTTCTTATGTGACCTATAACCATAATTACCTTACCGTATGTTAAAAATGTGCTCTTTTAAGTTCTGCAATAAAATATAGGGGTTGCCATTAAGAAAAATTTGATGACGTCATACCTGCTATATGACTCACCCTGTATAAATATTTTCTGTTTAAAAAAAATGCGCATTTAAAAATAAAAATTAAACGGTCCCGAGCGTTTTTGCTAAAAGTTCGTTCCTGAATTTTTAAAGAATTTATGCACTACTTTACGAAAGCACTGTATATTAAATCTATATTATAATCTACAGTTAATTCTACACATGCATATACCTATATATTTTGTCATTATTATATTGTTTCCGCGGTTTGATATTCGTCGTTCAATTAGCGAATGTCAGAGCAAATGGTTGCATTTTATTGTTCGTTAGTTTTGTGTAAAATTTTGGTAAATTCCCTTGAAGAGTCTGAAGGTAAAAAATTGAAACTTTTCATCAAATTACTACCTCATATTAAAAATATTGGAATTTTTTTATAGAGAAATATCTTTTGTGTAATTAATATCGTCTTGAATTAATATCGATTCTTTTATCAAACTATCAGGGACATCCCGAGAGATGCAAAACCTTGGGAGAATTTTGTTGAAATTCCAGAAATCACAAAATCTTTGAGGTCTTCAAGGTTAGAAATTCTTCGATTCGCAATATTGGAACTTTTCATTCCAGGATAAATTAGCACTTGTATACGGAGGGGCCCTTTTAAGGTAATTATTTGCATCTGGTCTCCAATTACGCCTTCAACAACTTGTGGTAATTATAATTGCACGTACATACCGGTTAATGGTTTGTCAATTACCTGTGACCCTAGAAGATAAGCTGGCTTGTATTTAAGTAAAACGTGAGTATGCTGTATTCAGATATATTTTACACGCTGAATCGTTGTAGTACATATTATTCTCTGTAATTTTTCCGTCTTAATAAATAATTAATTAAAAATATTTTTAATTTTTTTTGGAAATTTTTCTTCGATGCATATTTTCGGTATCAAGTATGACGCCAGATTGGAATAACACCAGTTTTTCGCTTCTACATTCGTATTTATAATCGTTCTGTTTTAGTCGGAAAAATCCGCATTTTTTTCAGGGAACAATCATAAAATCTGTACATCCCTCGTGCAATATAAAAACATCAATTGCCGTTGTTCTTTCCGTTAATCAATCTGATAAAATGCGTCAGCGACCATGTTATTTTGCTGTAAAGCACTTTGGCGTTATCTAATGATAATTCATGGCATGTAGTACTTATCCTATAAAAAAAACTCTGGATTTCAACATAGACGAGCACCCAATATGTGGAAAAACTGGAGTAAGTTTCATTAATAATTTTTATTTCAACTTGGATTTTTAGATTAAGAGAGCAAGAAATACATGAACAGACAGACATAATTGTGTATTGCACTGTCAAAATCAATTACTTATAAGGTTTAATAAATTTAATAAACCGACCAGACGTAAGTTCACTATTCAAAAGTAGAATAGCATAAATAATATGTCAACACTAATAACACAATACCTATACTTTTAGAATTGAAAGTAAGGTACATTATGCAACACGACGGGTGTTCACAATTACTTCCAAAAATCTCAATGTACTTTTGCCGAAACGCACGAACGTCAGTCACGTGGATGGCACGTGCCGTGGATATGTTGGTTATAATGAAAATTATTGTTCTTTGGTTTAACAAATAATGGGCTTTGTTTTTTTATCATTAAATGTAGATTAGTATTTTCTCTTGTTAACTCGGAATCAAGACAAATTAGAATATTACGATAATCGTCAATCGAACAGAGGGGGTTACTTTACTATACTGCTTCCAATATTTTTCCTTCTAGAATGAGTATGGTAGTGGTATACAACTATTGGAAGCTACATTAAAAAAATCTGTAATAAGATATATAAATGAAGAGCATTAGTACTATTTGTAAATCAGTTTAACGTAAATTGTAAATGCAACAGGATAAATTAATACAAATTTCTCTTGATAAAATGTGGGTAGCAAATGGATCTTAAACAAAATAAACACAATAAACTGCTGTATTTATACATGCCTATTTACCGACATTAGTCAGAAAGTGGCACGTTAGCAAAAACCATAAAAATGACAATAAATCATGTTCCATATACACACACATTATTACAATGTGTACACACTACATACACAAACCCTATTTTTAAACCAAATGGATCCATGGGTTTATTCGCGCCCTCCTTTTACTATCAAACACACACAATGAACTACAACATGTGGGAGTTGGAACTATGTAGAAAATTTAATATCCCTTTGGCATGATTACAGTTTATTATAGCCATAGGATAAAGGAAACTGTTCAGTGCATCAGCTGGATGGAATGAAACACTTTTAACATGTAAAAGTTAATCTATGTTTATGTACATAGATATGTTCGAAGTTCGCCAATGATAATGCAATTAGTCGTTTGATATAATTTTTTACATTAATTAGAGCAAATATTAATTTATTGCTCGGTTTAATTTCGATATTAAACCTATAAATAAATAAAAACGGATCAGAAATGTATAATTTTTATTACGTAATACAAGCTTAATATTTCCCACTAGTTTCCTTGAGCTAAAATTCATAATTGTTAATATAAGTTCTCGGTGGTTTCTTGGCGGAAGAGAGTTTTCTTTCTCAACATTATTGAGATTGTGATTTTTTAAATGGTTGCAATTTCATGATACCTTTCGGAGTTTAATTCATGATAATTCCACACTGAGTGATGCAATTCAGAAATCTTATTGTTTACAAGGTCCATTAAAAGGTGAAGCGGTACAAATAATTTCAGCCTTCGCGGTTAGCAAAGTAGGAAGAAAAAATCTAAATGAGCCTAAGGTACAATGGAGTACTATCTTCCTTTATCTTGTAGTTTCTAAACTCGATATTAGTATAAAAAAAGGAATAGGAAATTAAAACAAATATAACAAATAACCGATTGCTGTCATTATTTGGAATCATTAGACGTCAACAGTGTTTAGCAACAAACGTCAACTAGAAGAACATATCAGGAAGCAAAATCCCAATCACAATTATCGACCAATAAAAACAATAACAAGGATTTTCTCAGGCTATCTGTCAATTTACGCCGTGCAGAGATCAAGCGTCTTAAAACTTGTATCAACTGCTTAAGCAAAGGACATGTATGCCACAAGAATGTTATTATGATTATTACATATAAATCACAAATCACAAACGCAGTCAAACTCGAAAGATGCCACATTAGAATCCCATTCTGACTCAGATTCTAATAATACCCAACTTTATTCTAATCGCAACACTTCATTTGTAATGTTGTGTACAACATAGTTATACATGTACGATGTCCATGATAGACCAGTACTTTGTAGGGCTTTACCCGGTACTGCTAATAATCTTGCTTTACGACCACAGTCTAAATTTAAACTTCAAAAACTAACGTACCGGTCGCGGATATAAACTCAGTAGGTTGTAACATTTTAGAATGCGTCAAAACAAAAATAAAATCCAGAACTGGCAGATTCCAAGCGGATTTGGACTTTCTAGTAATTGATCAAATTCAAATCCAAAGGCCAAATGAAAATATTACAACAGATCCTAATGCTATTTTAGCCATCAGGCAAGATTTTTACATGGACGATTGGATTAACGATGCTCAGGATACCAATTCGGCCTTAAGAATAATCAACAAAGTCGATCAAATCTTAAGTAGCTGAGGTTTCATGCTTAAGTAATGATTAAAGATCATCAACGTTCCAGTAAGACATTGGGTGTACATTGAAATGTTATCAGAGATTATTTTCAATACGTAACAACAACCAAAAAGCACATTTCGATCACTAAGGGGAGCATTTTACTAATTCTATCCCCTTGGATTACTAGATCCCGTCGTAGTACCATCAAAGAAAAAATGATTGAGATGACGCCAAGGCAATTTTCAGGTCTGAGTGCTGGGCCACCACCAAAGGCTCCAAGTGAGGAATCTCTCATCACTTTGTCCAAAGTAACAGAAACTCCGGGGCAGATACCATTTTTAATAGACCTTTCAGCGCATAATCTTCCGAGTTCAGGGGAGTCCGAGTCAATTCCTTTCAGGGAAGCAACCTCGGTATCATCCTCAGGTTTCCCGGATATCATTCGCAGAGTTGGTTGCTTCCAGAAATCGTTTATAATAACCTCTTCTCAATCGGTAGGCGTGTTTCAGGTTGTTTCGGAGAATGACGAACGCGAGAAGAGCAGTTGTGTAGGAGGTAAAAACGTTGTTAAGTTAAGGGCTCAGGTGTTGAAACTGTCGTCCGAGGGGTCACTATTTCCACCACTGTCGTCGATCTAGGGGGAAGTTTTGTCATCGTTGTGGGTACCAAGGAGTAACCTTCGGATTATGGAGACGATCCATACCTTTTTCAAGGAACCCCGCGATGATAGAATTCCTTTACCAAACAACTGGTGGTACCCAAAAGGTCTTCTCATGGTGCTAAATCCCTCCTTCTGCTACGCCCAGGAAAAAGCTTGCTGGTCCGTCGTGCTCCATTTTGGATCGCCCCTCTTACCGGAAACATCTTCGTGAGAAGCCTCCTTCGTTGTTATGTCTTAAAGCGAATTTTGCTTCCTCTCGTACCCTGTGACAAGTTTCTCAACTCTATGTCCCCAGGAATGTGTTAGTGCGCCAAGTCATTAATCCATTGCTGTATGATTTGGTTAGTTTAACTGGAGAGATATTACCTCGGTAACTTTCAACCTATCCGAGGATGTCGACCTGCTAGGTAGTTGTTATTTTACTTCAGTTTGTCGTTTTGTGAGGCTGGTTAGGCGACGGAGCGGCCACTTCATTGAACATCTCCACCGTGTTCGTTATTTATTTTGTTTCAGGTTGTCGTCAACAGAAGATTGGTTAGGCGACGGAGAGGCCACTTTAGACGAACCCCGTTTTCATGTTCGTTACTTACGTCAGTTCGATTTTAGTTTAGGTCAGGTTTTCGTCTACGGGAGGTTGGTTGGGCGACGGAGAGGAGAGCAAGAGCAATAAGAAAAGACGAAGAGAAATTAGTTAGACAAATATTTGAAGCGAAAGAAGTTGGGAAGGGAAAGAGAGGTAGACCAAGAAAAACGTGGAAGGAAGAAGTACGGGTAGCAGCGGAAAAATAGGAATAAGAATTGGAAGGAGTAAAAGATCTGGCGAAAGATACATAGAAAGAAATGGAAGAAAATGCGGAAGAAAATGCCGAAAAACTCAACTCCAATATAACTCGACACCGAAAGGTACAAGAGATCCAGTTTAAGTAAGTGAATATACGATATTAAGAAATTATTTCTTAAACGTCGAAACAGCAAATATGTTTTATTGAATACAGAGCGATGCGTTCAGACAAGTATTAACGTAATAAAGAACGGAATTTATTGATGAACCCGGGCTTCTAAACGTTACTTCTCCAACACAAATGCTCGCTTTAATTATAGATAGTCCTAATTTCTCAAAATAACACAAGTGCTTTGGAGAAGTCGTGAAGATGGCCGCTCCTGGATACAAGTATTGCTCGTGACAATTTCCATAAACGAAAGGCAGCACCACTAAAAGCGTCCTCTTCGCTGACGGCAGCATGTAATCATAGTTTTTGTTCGTGGAGCAGCTAGTTGTCGCATAAGATTGCTGAACGGTTGGCAGCACTCGTTTGCAAATAAGTAATTACTGACAGCGCCTAATAAGCGATGCGAGTTCACAGCTCATGGACGCAAGCATTGTCTCTCATCTATGTGCTTTATTGTAAGAAACAAAACCATTTTTTATCTTTGTAAAAATACTTCCTTTCTTTGCTAGATGCAATATTCGTAAAAGTTTCTATATCGCTCTTGAACAATTTTTTCTAGACATTTGATACAATAATATTCAGATAAAATGTTATAATTTTATGTTTATTACAATGAAACGTCCATTTTCTTTTTTCATTAAAAGAACATGTCAACAAGACACACAGATTTATTGAGTGACTATCGGCTTCTCTTTTTATTTGTACAAGTTACGAACCTCAACTCTTTAATGTCGCAACTATTATAACACAATCTTTTAAGATACAAAATGTTCCATTTATCCATTTTCAATCTCATGTTATTAAATTTAACAGTTGTAATAGTTATTATATACGTGCATTATGGATCACCTTGTATGTTACTGCGTATGCTGTAAATATGCGCACTTAAAATAGAAAACTGGCGTGTCCGAAAATTTCTGATTTGATGTACAGAGCATTTTTTATTTCGAGGGTGCCCGCAAACCTCCGTTCGCACGTGTTTACTTAATACAAAAGGCTTTGTTTCATAAGATGTTTGAACCACCTCTTTTGTGGTTTATATCATGTAATTGATAGGGTAGATTAGTCCCTATAATTCTCCTATCTAGTTGTAATAGCCTTCATAAAATAAACTAGACCACCAAGCAACCAGTTGTAAAGAAAATGACTGTTATGTGAAGTCATTATTTAATGTCAGGAACTTACTTTTTGCCTTACTGTTTTTTTTTATAAACCAACGCAATAGGTTACATACTATGGTCGTCATTACTTCGAAAGTGAAATACAAAGAGAATTTTATATAAAAAGCTAACAGAAAATATTTCATATTTATATTAAAAAAGTTTAAATCAGGTTTTTGCCTGATAGAAAAAGTTTTCTTTTTATCACATTATCTTAAAATTGAAAGCTTTCGAACGTGTTGTAAAAAACTAAAGAACAATAATGACATGTTAGGTAACTAAAGTTGTAGCCTTTGTTTTCTACTACATATTTTCTAATGAAGAACGAAACAACTATTAAAAAAGCTGAATTGTTCTCAGAATTGTTTGCTTTTTATCAATTTTCAAGCTGTGTGTTAAATTTATATTTAAGCTCAGTACTACAAAAGTAACCAGAATAAACATAAACATAATCATAACAAGCACCCTCTACGTAGCAAGGATATAATAATAGTAATAATTATGCATTGTTTGCACGAGGAAACAGTAGTACGTAAACGAATTCCCATCCTCTGCTATTTAAAAATTCCCTTCGTTGAAAATGAAACAATAGTCTCCCCACAAAATGGTTTGCTTGCTACACCTGTGTTTCGACCTTTTAGACATGAAAAAATATAATTCGAATGCCATTTTCAGGGTACAAGTTTAGTACATTAATCGTTATAATTAAGATTTGTACCCTGAAGATGGTCTTCGAATTATACACCGGTGTAGCAAATAAACCAGTTTGTGGGGAGACGATTGCTTCATTTTCATCCTAATCACTCCGTTAGGAAGGATTTTTATATTAGAATTTTAATCGTTGCTAAATACTTAAATAGTAAGTTTTGTCGTGGAAGTCTATTAGTACATTTTGCTTCTCTTTAAGTACAGTAACGTTGCGATTTCGTATTATCTAATCTTAAATGTAAAGTTCCTACTGTTTGAAAACACATAATTATGTAACATTACATTAAGTAATACGAAATAGAATTTTAATTGTTTTCAATTAAAAGGACAAATCAAATAAAGCAGGTGTGTGTGTAACCGGGCTGCCGACTGCGGATTGTGACGAAACAACTTTATCTATTTATCTAGATTCATTACCTTTCAGCTGAATTATAATTATACAGTGTCTTAACCTCAATCTCAACCCTTTCACATAGGGTTATCTTCAGGAACTACAAATCTAAACAGTAAATATAAAATAAGACACCATCACTAAAAGGGCTTTGCGTCACTTTCCTCTAGCCGCCATAATCATTAACATTTAACAACAGCTCCTCTTAATTGTAGACCTGTGTCGAGCCTTTGAAACTATCGACAGAGCTATTTTAATTGAAAAAAGTGTCTTATTATGGAATTAAAGGAGTGGTTTTACGGTGGTGTACAGATTATCTAGCTAATAGATTTCAATTAACAAAATTTAATTCGGAAACATCTAACCTTGATAAATGTTCTCGTGGAGTACCACAGGGCACTGTTTCAGGACCTTTACTATTTATAATATACGTTAATGATATTGATAAAATTAATCTAGAGTCGAAAATAAATATGTTTGCCGATGATACATTATTATCTATATATCTAAACAATTAATCACGACCTTGAAAAAATATCGGCATGGTTAACGATAAACAAATTAAAAATAAACAGTAGCAAAAGTAAAACTAAAAATATTTTTCAAAGAATAAAAAACATGTGTGTATCCAATCATCTTTCTATGGTCGCCGTTCTCAAACCCAATAAACAAGCTTCTGCCCCCTCCTCATATAGTCCAATTGCTCTACTAAACGTCATCGCTATAATTTTCGGGAGAATCCTAGCAGACAGACTTAAAGTACTTTTTACAAATAACAACTTAATTCCTGATCATCAGTTCGGTTTTCGAACAGGTCAATCAACCTCTGATTTAAGCGCCATCAACCCTTGGATATCGAACGTGCTTTTGATAAGATCTGGCACAAAGGTCTTCTGTATAAACTTGTTAAAGCCAACGCTCCTCTTCTCCTTGTCCGTTTGATAAACAGCTATTTATGCATCGACAATATAGACCTTTGCTGGAGTCCTGCAAGGATAAATTCTTTCTCCGATTATTCCTCATGTCACGACATTTCCCAATCGGGGATCCTCCCCTGGAACTCGGCCAGCCGGAGGCTTGGTTCCAACGGTGGAAAGTTAAACCAAATCTGCGCAAAACACAAAACTATTCTTTTTCGCGACAAAACTTTCTCACAAACCTCACGATTTAAACAAGGTAATATTGGCTTGGAACTGTGGGATTCTCCCCTTGACATTTTCTCGGCGTGGCGGTTAGATACCTGAAGATTACATTTTCATCCACCTTAAATTGGTCGGAGGAGACGCGGCGCTGTCTGAAACCAATTCTGCACGGCTCGAAGCTTGGATTTGGGGCCGGACTTCATTTTTAAAATTTATTTGGCTTTCCGGGCTTGTCGGCCATGTCGAGCCGTTTGAGTCGCTCGCGCCTGTCCAGCTTATCTGGCCGTTTAAGCCTTTCGGGCCATTCAGGTCTCAGGTTGTTCGGGCCTCCGAGGCTTATCAGATCTGTCCAGCTTAGGGTCGGTAAGGCTACTTACCCGGTCAAACATTATTTTCATACTGAACTAAAAAAGACAATTTTCGTACACCAGGCCGAGAACTTATCCATGCTGACTCGGATTGTTACTTTCGTACTAAACCTCTGCGGAGGATTTTCGTACTAGCTTGGACAGGAGTAATTTTCGTATTAACTTGGATAAGCATTATTTTCGTAATGAACCGAAGAAGAGCATTTTTGTACGGCCCGGTCCAAAGCTCGGGTTTAGGTTATGCCAGGCCTCACTATCTGTCAGTCTATCGAGTCGTTCAAGCTTATCGGGCCGTTTGGGTTTTTCGAGCTGTACAAGAAGTTACCCGGTTTTCTTCGTCAGGTTTATCCCCAGTCAGGCCGGGTCTGGAAGTCTCGGTCCGTGCAGCCTTATATTCCAGGCTGCCCTCCCCGTACTCTTTTGCACACTTACAAATCCTTTATTAGACCCGTCAGATTTACTTGTTTTTCTACTGCCTCCACCCACTTAAAGAGAGGTCCATCCTTTCGAGCGAAGTTTACGACCTTGCGCCGAGAACCACAAAATGCAAAATAATAAATCAAACCGCCCTTCTCAGTGCGAACGCCTGAGGTTGGAAGCAGAGTCAGCTTCCGAAACGTCGCAACAAGATATCGCAACAGAGTGTGGCAATAGCCCAATTATCACCTCAAATGAGAATCCACACTCATCAACTTTTAGACAACAGGATCGGTAAGAAATCACAGCTTCCACCCCAGCTAGCTACCTTACGTTACCTCGTACGCATGATTTAGAAATTTACCTTGAGTTTTTTATTATTTTAGACTTCTATCGTTTCAAACTTGTGTGAAAATCCTTTCAAAAATCTTCATGTCAATGATTCGAATACCGGCCGTAATAAAATGAAATTAGGTCATCATTACCTATTTCCGGATTTTGAATATCCAGTCAGCGGGTTATTCTTTAGAAACAAATACTACGACAGAGGTTCTCGAAAGGTTGTGTTTCCAAAAAATGACTCTGATTTAAAAATGTTGTCAATGGACGTCTTTTGGCAGCTACAACTACCTATTTTTTCCAATCATTATTTCAAAGCAACCCTGCATATTCGCACAATTGAATTGGATGTTGTACAGCAAGGTTAATAACTATCATTTCTCATCCTTTTAATGATATAATGTTACTAGATTTTTGGAAGCCTCAGAAGTGACGTATTAGTTCAAAAGTCATAAAATATCTCAAGTTACCTCACCGAGTTAGCATAACATTATAAAGACATAATAAATGTTTTCTATAATTTAGTGTAAATATTACGTTTGGCTTTATTAAGCGGTGAGTGCAATAGATTTTTTATTGTTCTAATTACATCTAAAACGACTATTAAGCAAAACAAACACCATCCGTCCCCTGCCAAGAAATACCAACGAACCTATAGTAAAATCGGATAACAAAGAAGATGGTGCAGTAGGTGTTACCTGTTTATTGATATTAAAATGATATTATATATAATTCATAAGCTATCTGCATCACTAAACGCTCTTATTCACTTCGAGTTGTACCGACATGAACCAAATCCGTGCTGGGACTCCGAAGTGCTATTTTAGCTCCTGCATAAGTCATATGCATTAGCGCAACGCATTACTGCTTCTGTGTGCAGTTGTAACTGGAAATGCCATGCGTATATGAAATTACTCCTTAATAATTCCTTAGTATAGACAATGTAAAAAAGGGCACAAAATTCAAAATTACACAATACGAGGTCTGTCCGAAAAGTATCCGACCTTGTGTTCTAACTGTGTACCTATGTGTGCTATTGTCGAAAACAGGTATTCACTATGTAGGGGGGATCTTTATGAGTGCCCGTGCCAGATGGCACCGTCCTACAAATCTTCAATCGACAACGGTACGCTGTTGAGTAAACATCGAATCTAGTGCGCGTCGCATTTCACGATAACTGAACGCGTCAAACAAAGAGCATGCAGTCGTGTTCAGAAACCATTCACATGATTCGCAAAGTGTACGGTGATAAATGTACGAGTGGTACGCAGATAAAAGAGTGGTTTAGACTATTTAAATATGGCCGTATATCAGTTGAAAGCAACCCTCGTTCTGACAGGCCCGCAACGGCAAAAACTCCTGAAAATGTAAAACGAGTGCGAGTTTTAATTAACTGTAATTGACTGTACCAAGAAGTTCCGAAACGATTACACGACGCAGTGAGAAGCAAACTGTCAGAATTGTGGAAAAGTGCCGACTGGGTGTTTTACCACAACAACGCACCTGCCCATTCCTCGCAATTTCTTCTGAAACACGGCATTGTACACTGTACAGCTTCGTCAGCTCCCGTACAGTCCCGACTTGACTCCCTGCGACCTACAGTTGTTCCCCAAATTGAAAAATATCGTTAAAGGAAGATTCGACGACGTGGAGGAAATAAAAAGGAATGCCACGAAGTAGTTATTAACTATTCCGAAAGCTAAATATACCGAGTGTTTTGGAAAGTAAAAGAATTGCTGGAAGAAAGTTATGGCTTCGAAAGGAAAGTACTTTAAAGGGAACATCATCGCGATTGACCAGAATTAGCTCTTTCTCTTACTACAGCACAATACTTTCCGGACAAACCCTCAACTTCTCCTTTGAAATAAGCGATTACAAGCTTGAATTAGAAATTCGATTAGTTCCGTTTTTGTTGTAATTTTTTTTCTTAGATAAAATACTTGGCATTCCTCGTAGAAGTTTTCTAGGACTGAAGTCAGGAGATTATGCTTGTTAGTTCATTCTGTTAATTTTATTTATGATCATTTTGGCCTATGGCAAGGTGCATTTTCGTTTTGAAAAACAAACTCTTCTCCAAACAAGTCTTTCCCATTAGACAACGAGTTACGCTGCAGCACTTGAAGGCACTTTGTGGCTTTGATCATCGCAGATACGATATGTGGGCATGGAACTTCCTACCATGACAGCACAGCATTTGGATGCTTAATTGCAGAGAGTACACAGTTTGGTGAATATTCTTCTCCAGGAAATCTGATAAGTCGAATAGCTGAAGTTTGATTACACTTAACTTTCGCAGCTATTTCACAACTGGAGACACCTTCTTTACGAAGGAAGATAGTTTCCCATCCCTCTTGATCTGATAATTTTGTCTGTTTCTTCTGGAACACCGTTTTGCAACTTTTAGCGAAATTAATAAACCGAATGAATTTTAAGTCATTTCAAGACTTATACGAGGTGCACTGCTAAAATTCGCGGAAAAAGTAAAACAACATACACACATTACGTTATGTAAATCGCTTTATTGCTTCTTAAAACATTCGCCTTTAACATCTATACACTTTTGCATTCGGTGAAACCAATCTTCGAAACATTTTCTCCACTCTGAACGAGGTACCTCCGAAACAAGTGATTTCAATGCTTCAACTGCATCTTCAGGCGACTAAAAACGCTTGCCATGCATTTTAATTTGATTTTTGGAAACAAGAAGTCTTTGGGCGATAAATCAGGCGAATATGGGCAAGGAGTCATTAATGTGATGTTTTCACAGGTCAACAAGTTTACGGTTCGTTGTGCTGTATGCGCACTCACATAGCTGCAAAGTTTCCTTACATTTAAATGATTGCGCAAAATCCTATGTATTTGTTTCGTCATAATGCCTAAAGATGCCTCTATCTCACTGCTTTAATCATTTCACGCAAGCATTGATGTTTTTCGCTACAACAGAGGTGCATGGACGACCTTCCCAAACATCGTCATCAAACGTTGGTCTTCCACGCTTGAATTTGTCATTTGTCATTTATTCATTTATGCTAGTATACAGAGTATTTGCACAAGTCAATAATACAATAAAGTTTAATACAGTGTAGAATAACAAGTCACTAATACTTAATACAATAAATAAATACAATAAAATACATAATGCAAATTATAAATTTTAAAAAAGCAGAGTAAATTTTTTTTTCTTATATATCACAGATCTCTCTTGATATGATAATAAAACTGTATTTATTTTACATGTCTATGCTACAGGAATTCAATTCATGATCCATAAATTCCTGAATTGAGTAAAAGGCTTCAATTATCAGATATCTTTTAATCTTATTTCTAAACGATTTTAATGGCAAATTTACAATGTTCACAGGCAATTTATTGAGAAACAAAGGGCCATCTTTGCAGGTTGAATATTCTATTAGCATGAGTAGAATGTCCCCAACATACAACAGCATAAGCCATGTGTGCGTTTATTAAAGCATAATATGCGGTTACAGCTACTTGAGTAGGTACAATATGAGTTAAGTTACGTAGAACAAATAAATTTCTTGAAAGAATTGTGGCTAAATATTCAATATGACTATCCCAACTTAATACTGGATCTAACCATACTCCTAGAAATTTCACAGAATCTTCATTTTGATGATTTACAAGCGTTCGATGTGAAAAGATTAGTTTTTTTGTTTTATTTACATTTAATTTTAAACAATTTTGTATTAGCCAATTTTCGATTTTAGATTGATGAATGTTCATTTCATTAAACAAATTATTCTCATCTTGATGATATCGCAAGAACGTTGTATCATCAGCAAATAAAATTACTTTACCGAATAATATTGTCGTATGTAAATCATTAATATATATAACAAATAAGACAGGACCCAATACGGATCCTTGTGGAACTCCACAAGTTAATAATCCTTCTTCCGAGTAAGTATTATTTAGAAAAACTTTTTGTTTGCGATTTTGTAAATATGATTGAAATAGCTTAATACTAGAGGTATCAAAGTTATACAACTGTAATTTTTGTAACAGAGTATCATGATTGACGCAATCAAAAGCTTTCTGTAGGTCACAATACAAAGCCCCTACCCAAGATCCTTTTTCCGTACCTTCAATTACAAAATCTAAAAGACAATTTATAGCTTCGGTTACTGACCTATTTTTACGAAAGCCGAATTGTTGATTATAAAATAGTTTACTAGCTTCAAAATAATCTACAATTTGATCTTTAATTAACATTTCGAATATTTTAGATATAATGGGAACAAGAGAAATTGGTCTATAGTTATTCATATCATTCAACGATCCCTTTTTATGTATGGGTATAACTTTGGAAATTTTTAAGGCATTGGGATGTATACCTCCTTCAATACAACCATTGAATACTTTAGTAAGCGGTGGTATGATTATGTTTTTAATACACTTAATTAACACTGCATTTAAATTGTAATAATCACGACTAGTTTTATTTTTTAATCTATTTATTGCATCACGCATATTATTTTCTGATACAGGTTGTATACTAAACTTAACATTTGTTTGTTGAATATTTGGACTGGAAGTGTTTTGTACTAAAGGACGACTATTCAATACATTAATTCTGCGAAGCATTTGCAAACCATAGTTTTGGATGGTGCTTAATTCCTAAATAACGAACTAGGTTTTTCCACACATTGTTGTGGTATTAATCCGTATCGAAAATCATAAAAAATCATCCATCTAAAATCACGATTCGATATTTCCATTTTTTCCGCAAAATTACTTTGTTAGATTTTATTGGGACAAGAATGCTCGGTTTGAAGTCAAACTGTTAACTGTATTATTGGTAACAAATGTCAAATTTTATGAATGTGAACATTGCAGAACGCTGACAATACCAGGAGTACACGATTCCGCGAATCTAGCAGTGCCCCTCGTATTCTTGCAAATCATTGGAACTTGTAATAGGAATTACCTAGTTATAGTAGACCCTAATGGCATTATTATACTATCGCATTATTGAGTGATAGACTAATAGTTTTGTATGGAATCTTAATAACTGACAGATAAGACAAGTACAGAAAATAAGCGAAAAATGCGTATTACATTTAAAAACATTATTGCGCGAGGACGATGCAGGACTTTGACATCACCGTACATCTAAATCGTTAACTTGATTCTTGCAAAATTATTATTATTGGAAAAATCGGAAAAATAGCAAAAACTTAAGATATATTCGTGAATCTATTGAAAGAAAAAATTGTGAACGTACAATTACTTTCAGTGTTCGCAAATAAATAGCAAATTAGAAATTCTTGAAAAAACTGAACTAATTTTGAATGATATTTTAATGATCTTCCTTGTTCTTATTCTGACAATGAGCGAATCCTTGCAAACACTCGCCTGACAGATAAAAAGCATTATTTGTAAAAGTTTTTGCGATTTGTTGTTTACGTCTTTTTTTAAAATGTGTTTTTGATAGATTACATGCCTTCAAGTTAAAAAATGATAATAAAACATTTTTATGGGGGCTATTGCCCTATTCTTTCCAGTTTTATATTCACCATTAAATAATATAAGGTGATTTATGAAGTTTCTCATTGAACGTGGCCGTTTTACAGCTATAAAAGTTTCCAATGCTATTTTGTTGGTAAAACTCCTGGGCATTACGAAAAACATTTTTTTTAAGATTAAAGATAAGTGACAATAATGTTGGATTACGCTTCAGCGTTCACATTCAAGTCCAGTATGTAATAACATTGCACGAAAGAAATTAATCTCAAAAACAAGAAAAACAATTCGACTGTCGGATACGCATTAATGTAAGCTTGCTAATGTCCATTAACAGTTGTAAGGTTCATGTCAGAAATGGACCACTGAATGGCTTACACACTCATATCTCTCTCAGATTGCAGTCATTCAACGTTGAATGAGCTTCAATGCTGATCTTATCTAGATGTATATGCTCCAGCTAGACCGTCGGCACTTGAAATCTCAATATGTCATCATTTCTAAAGAATGCTGTCTGCACTTTAGTTATTTATATGTACGACTGTAAATATTATGATGAGATATAATCAGCATTATTTTATAAAACAGATTTCAACTTGTATGATTTTTTATTTCTTTTGATCAAAACGGTAATTTTTCGCCAGGCGTTTTCATTGATTAAGAACAAGATAATTAATAAGTAGGAGCTTAAATTATTCTTTTAAGAATAATTAAATTGTTAATCCAACTCATTTTTAATTGAATCAATGGATTATTTACATAATTGACTGTTCTCTATGCTTCGCTAATTAAACAATGTGTAATTAGAAGGGAGATGATGGCGAATTAAATTTAAGACTGGTTCCATTCTTAACTTAACGAAGGTCTCTGGTTCTCACTTTTTTGGTGTATCATTTTCCTTGAGAGGATCGAATTAACAATCGCGTCTCCTTTGCTATCTTTGGTAGGGCACATTGTAGTAGGTATTGTAGTTTTATTTTAATTTTCAGTAACTTGTGACTTCTAATCTGCATTTGAGGTTAAATAAGATTGTATAATACATTTTGCAAGCATTAACAGCCACCAGGACATCGTGATGTTTAAGTAATCCCACAACCGCATTTGTCGTGTAATCTATTCCAACCAAATTTTAGGGTTTCTGTGTTATGTGCTTCGAATAATTTAGCTTGGTCTTTGCGTCTGAAACAGTATACAATCTGTATTTTAAGTAAATTTCTCTTGTAATTTTTTAATTTTCATTAGCGTAAAAGCTTTGAGAGAGTTCAATGTTCTAGTTTCGTTCGTTACTTTGCAAATCAATTCTGTTATTTTTTGAAGGTTTAAATTTATTATTATTATTATGCTCCCAAATTAAAAAAAAATTAAAAACTAAAACTGACAACGGTTAACTACTATAAATTCTTTGTGGACTTGTGGAATGATGTTTCAAATGTTACTCAGAATCATTTGAAGTAAGATCTTATAGTCGATGAGTGTATTATAATAGAAAAATATTTATCATCTTTGGGATCTTCTGTACCTACACTACGAAGAATTGCTGAAGAACTGTCGAGTATTTTAAATAATTGTGTTGCCGGTAACCATCCACATTCATGATTTATTTGTACTACTATTTTCATGTTGTTAACTACCCTTGAGGCGCTGGTTTATAATTTCCTTTAGTCTTATTCATTTCTTAATCAATTTCAAGTTGAATATTTCTTTCTTACTAAATCTTACTCGTTGACAGTGAGAAGCTGGGTATAATTTTCCTATTTTCAAATATATTTATGAATCCGATTGTCTGGTTTGGAGGGAGAATTTTTGCGAGTACGAACAACGACCTTGTTGAGGACAAGGAGAACGCAAAGAGGTTTTGTGCTGTGTTCTCGCTGTAGCCATCTTTGACGCGAGGTTTAGTGTTTAAAAGGCCTAAATCTTAGGATAAGGATAAGTTTTTATTGTTGTTCCCGTACTGATGCATCTTTCGGTTTTCTTACCATTAGCCTTTTTTTTTACAGAGCAGGCTGTAATTATCTTTTACGGAGAAATCTCAAATTAGCCCTTTGGAGGCAGCATTCAGTAACCTCGGGCGGTAGAATCTTTAGGAGTGCTTCTGGGGGAATTTCTCATCCATGAACTTTGTCCGAATGCCGATTGATTGAAACTTCGAAAAGAGGCGTATGAACTTCCAACTAGAAAATGGCTTCCAAATTTTCCATCATGAGTGGAGTCCAGAATTGCGTTTTATAATTGTAATACGTATATTCAAAAAACTTCTAAATAACTTTTGGTACTTTTAAGATAATGAGCGAGGTAAATAACATGGCTTTGAAATTAATACTACAATAAAACCCGCGTGGTTTGTTTTATTCAATAAAATAAAATTATATATACTTTCTTGTGAAGCTCCTTAATTAATTTGGGGTCATATTTAGGTTTTGTCAAGTATATAAAGGGAGCGATATTGATATGTATAATTTGCTTTGCTTGTTGTTTGATTAATTTTCAGATGTGTAGATAAGTCCTGTAGCGTTACTTGACATCATTCGGAAGTAAAAGGTGAGTTACTTAAATACCAACAGCATACTTCAATGTCGTTTCTCTTAATTGTTTTTTTTTCATTTATGTTCACTCAAAAAAGGGGTTGTTCTTTTATAATATTAATTGGGATAAATTAAGGTTTCACCATAAAGAGTTTTTTTTCTTTAATTAGAATTTATTTAGTTACTTACATTTTCAATGTTGCTAAAGATATGAGTATTTCTTATAACTTTAAATTTTTAACAAGGTCGAGTGATAACTATTTTTACAATTCGATTTATTTTATGTGACTGGCTCTATTGATAAATCTTTATTGTTAGAGAAATGTATCACAAAGTTTTCTGAAATCGTAATTTTATACTTTTTTAAATTCAATTCTGTTATTAAATTTAAATCTCTTATACATTTTTTGGGGCTCCGCTATATTTTGTGTAATCTTTGTTTATCTTTCGAATTAATAGAATTATATATATTTACAAAATGCATTTCTGTGTTTTATTGTATGTGTAAATGAGAACCTTCACCTGGGGCAACCTCCTGAACTAGTCTGGTCTAGGACGTTGATCCTAGTTTAAAAATAAATATATTCAGAAACCCTTTGTAACGCAAGGTTACCTTACAATGTATAATCTGCCTTCTTCCATCTTGCTCTTGGTTTACCCCATTTTCTTCTTCCTCCAATGCTGCTTTCTAGCATTCTTTTGGGAAGACTTTTCGCCTACTTTCTCATCAAGTGGCCCATCCATTTGACTTTCCGCCCTTCAACTACAATGTTCTATATGCATTCATGTTATTTCACCCCTCGTAACTAAAGAAATTTGCGTAGTGATGGATGAATGAAGTGTATATTCTATTATTTGCTAAATGTACTTGCACAACAACAGAACCGCCTTCCCTACAAGCCCCCGAGGCCTGTTTCTTGGGCGACATGATTCTGTGAATGCCGATGCCGCAAGCCAAGATGCTAGATCACGTTTTTGCATATAAAAAACGAGTAGGTATTAATTTCGTAAGGTACACACAAGCACGGTAATTTAAGATATAATACACAGAAATGTAAACCTTAAGCAAATTGTTGTAGTTCAAGAAATTTAACTGTGGTAAGAGTCTTTGATATGATCTGTGAGCTTGTAATGAAACCAGATAAATTAAGCCGGCGAAGCCATATCGAGAAAATTATATGGGACCACATGGAAAATAAAAGGCTAGTTATAGGCTAATTAAGTGCCCCCATTTTCAAATTTTAGGCACTTCATTTTTTTTTAAATTAAAAGTTCCGCTAGCTTTATAAATACATAATTAGCGGAATGAAGTGTTTATTCTATTATTTGCTAAATGTACTTGGACAACAGAACCGCCTTCCCTACAAGCCCCTGAGTCCTGTGTCTTGGGCGACATGATTCTGGGCTTTATAGCTTTATAAATACATAATTAGCGGAACTTACGACACGGACTTAATAAATCTGGATGAAGGTAGTGAATAACTAAAGGCAGAGTTTAACAAACTATCTAATGGAGCGTAAACAAAAACATAAATTTAGCCCTAAAGACCCGAAAAAAATAAAATTAATAGGC
>VTPC01000791.1:29518-196547 GCA_011009095.1 Ignelater luminosus
AAAAAAGCGAGCAACTTCCCGATGATGACAAACTGAAATAAATAAAAACCAAACAAGTTGAAAGGGTTCTTTAGAAGACAAAACTATCTAACTTCCTTGGATATGTCGAAGGTTACCTACATAAAATATTCCCAGGTAATCACTGGTTAAACTAAAAGCGCACACCAAGGGGTTAACGACCTGATACACTACGCATTCCTCATACATGGGGACATGGAGCCTATAAAAATACCGCGGCACACAAGAAGGGGTAAGATTTGTGTTTCTGACAAACATTCCTCTGATACGAGGAACGACCTACAACCGGAAGTATTGGACCCTAGGTCGACGACAGTAGTGGAAATGATGACCCCGTTGGCGACAGTTCCAATTGAGCCCTTGTAAAGACCTCGTAGGCTTGACAACCTCTTTTTTCCCTACGCAATTACCCAGTCCTATTCTGAGACGCATCTTCCAAGTTAGAAGGAGAGTGGTGAAGAATCTCGGGAAGTAACAAGTGCTGCGATCGATAAAAAGCCGTGAAATTTCCACATCCGAACAACCAGAACCAGACTCTCTAAGAAGATATTGGATAATGAGTAGAGGTGCTTCCTTAAGTTGTTTATTAGTTTATTTAAATTTCTAAACCGCTAAGAAGAGGTTGACTAGGTTCTACAAAATCTATCAAAAGAATCTCTGCCCCTAGAGTCTCCATCACCTGTGAAAAAGCGATGAAGGGTTCCTCACTTGAAGCCGTTGATGCTACAACAGGACTAGGATCAACGAAATGAACATCTACGAAAATCGTCTCCGTACGACTAACCTCATCACTGGACCCCGTCGACACGCTACAATGGCTGCAAATGGAAGCTACATCAAACATATCTGACCGACTCTCGTTGAAGATGCGGCACTCACAATCAGTCTTTGGTATCTCGGCTCTGTTGGATGATCCGCAAGCCTTTCGATGGCCACTCCCTGCAACTCCCTTGTTGAAATTTGTTACTTTTATCATCTCCGCTGGAAGTGTCAAGCGCTATTCCTAGTTCCCACACGTAATAACAACTCTCAAACTGCATCTCCGGATCGGTCCACATGTACTGGGATCTTCCTAATGATCTTTCTAAGCTATAAAAAGGGACAATAACCTATGAAACGCTGAATTTGAAATACGACCAAGCTAACCTAACAATGTGTATATTATAACCTCGAGCACCACGTTGTGCGCCATTTTTGTAACGTAACATTGCGTTACAAGATGAATTTAATTCTTAACTAAGACGCTTTTTTGTCGTAGGCCGGCTAGACTCAGTGAGTGGCCTTGAGCAAGGATAACGGAGTTATACATACAATAAAACACAAAAATAATCTACAAAGAATTAATATTTTCAACCAGTAAATAATTAATTAACAAAGTTAAAACAATTTCCAAATAATAATATTAAAGTTTCAAAAACATTTTCATAAGATGTTTAATTTCAATTTCCAAAAGAAGTACAATTTAATAAAGTTCAAAACTCAATATATTGCAATTGCAAGTAAAATATGAGAAAGCAGATAATTTTGATAATTATACAACAAATCAAGAAACAAATTCAACAAAAAGTCTTCTAAATATTTTTTCTATATTCAGGAACACTTTCACAACTATTACTAAGCTTATCCGCTATTTTTGATCACTCTGTATGTCATAAATCTTATCTCGAAAGCGTAGGAAATAACATGCTGGTTTTCTTTAGCTCCTTTAATTCGAATTTGTGCGATTCTGATCTAACACCAAAGCGTGTGCTCCTTGCATTGCACATATTACGCTACTTTTATTAATTAAAAAATAGAGATTAAATCTGTTAATTATATTTGATAAAGAATTTAACACTCGATTTAATATTTGCTGTTAATGAAGGCGTCAACCTAAAAAATTGGAAATATTTAAATTTTCATTTCATCTTTGATTAATGAGTTTAAAATTAGGTTTTTGTTCATTATGTGAATATCATTCAAAGTCCCTGGTGTAGTTGAATACGCCATTTTAGTTATTAATTCATTATGAATTATACTATGCCGCACGAAAAGCTTGTCACTTGCTTATAATTAATGGACATGATGAAATTTTATACAACAAAATACTACAATCGTATAAAAAGTAAACAACACAGGTTGTTGCTCAGTTTTCGGATTCTCTTGCATTTTGCAGAGGTAGCAAAGAACCAGAAAACGTCAAATCGGTAGAATCAAATTTTATATTGTAATATCGTCATTCGCATTATGCATTCTAGACTGATTTTGACAATAACATACAATTACCAAGTCACGTCATACATTATAGATGTGGTCCTTATAAATCTAACAGCTATTAGGTCATTAAACTTAGCTTAAGGTTTTGTAAGTCGAATTTGTGATTTATTGTCATTGCTTTCTAGTCAAATAAAAGATATTAATAAATAAAAAGAAATAATAGGTGGGATTTTATAGTATTTATTATATTTATTATTCGAACTAAAAGAGCATAAACTATACGCATACAAACTAAACTAACACCTAGGAACAATACTGAACTCTAGTAAGAATTTTTATTAATTTTATACCCGCATAGAATTCAAAATACTATACAGATGAGAACAATATTTTGATGAACGGATATTGATACAGGATATAAGATTATACGTGTCCCATATTCGGTAGTGTCATACACTCATAAGAATGACAAATTCGCAGAATAAGGAAATTGCTCTTACAAGCACTGTAATAAAACAGCAAAGTAACATTCAAAGCACACATAGAAGGTACTACACAAAAAATAGCATAAATGGAAAGATGATTCAACAGCGATATTGAAATATTCCTCGTTTTCAAGTAGTCTTAGGAAGAATTTCTACAATAAATCTGCAGTGCTATATAATGTACGCTAAACCTCGTAGAAACAGGAAAATATTTAGATATGTTAGAGAAGTGAATAATGTGTCCGTATTTGGTGCTATACGCACACCGCACGCAAAAACGAATATGTACTATAATTAATGGACATGATGAAATTTTATACAACAAAATACTACATAGCACATGCAGTTTATGGCATACCGTACCGGTACTAATAAAATTATAATTACCTACCATAAAAAATTTAACAAAGCCTGTCCCAAGCCATTTCTCCATATATCGACCTACAATAGTAATCCTGAGTTTAACCTAGTAACTTTCAGAATTGCCAAATGAAATTCAAGATTTGTTATACTGTCGATTTGAAGTCAGGGCCGGCATAATCGATATGACTTTACACAGAAATAATATTAAGTATTGACCTAACATGGAATTTTCTACATGTTCGCAATTCTAAGGTGTCTTGTTATTTTCCGTAGTTTTAAGTTTGATATCTTTATCAGAGGCGGGGAATCGGAGCGACGGTTAGCCCTTTACCCTAAATAGAAATGGCTATCCCACTGAAAAACCAAGCAATTCATCTATTTTCGAAATCAGCAATTAATTTGGCAAAACATTCCTGTAGAGTGCGTTTTTCTAGTAAAATTGAAATTGGAAATTAAAACACCCTGTATATCGAAAATAATGCATTTGCGGACACATGTTTATATAAACTTCTTTACTTATTTTTACGAGTACTACACTCTCTTCTCTTCTTTCGACACTATTTTTTTAACACTCTGTATACAGTCTGTTCAAAGTTAAGTCGGCACTATTGCTAACTTTCGTATTGTTAGAGATAGAAAGTAAGTTAAATTAGCAAATTAGTAGTATTTCTTCTGCTCATTACAATGATGAAATCGGTAAAATAATTAAGCTTCGCATTGTTGAGCTATTAAAAAAAATAGTAAATTTTAAAATAGAGCGCCCTGTATATTTTTGTACTGGTCAAAAGAAAATTAAATTGTCCTTTGTCCCATTAATCTAAAATTAAAAATGGACGAGATATTTCGGTTTTAAAGAAATTCAAAAGAAGGCTATCAATAAGATAATAATACAACGATTTTTTATAGTTAAAGAAATTAATAGAATAAATTGATTGTTTAGTTTTAACAAATGTTCAAAAACGTCTCCTCCTCGTTCCAGACATTTTTGTGTACTTTATAAACGCTCCTCGTGGACTTCATGATAGTTCTGCCGTCGATATTTCCTATAATATTAATAATACTTTCTTGAAGTTCATCAAGGGTTTCATATGTTCTCTTGTAAACATTATTTTTTAAATAACCCCAAAAAGAATCTAGTGGGGTTAAGTCTGGCGAGCGAGGGGACCATCTGAAGGGTCCATTTGTCGTTAACCACCTGTCCTCAAATAATCCTTGTAGTAAATTAAGGATATCCTGAAAATTATGTGCTGGAGCACCGTCCTGTTGGAAAAATACGGTTTGTCTTTCAATTAAATTCAAATTATCCAAAAACTCTTCCATTACGGCAGTTAATAATTCTACATATTCTTGATAAAATACAAGAACAATTACCCTCGACCCGATCAAACTACACCAAACATTAATACTGAAGCGCATCATATTTTCTCGGCTCCCGTAATGATGGTTTTTCCTATTAAACATACCACTATTAGAGAAATTTGCTTCGTCGCTCCATGAAATTAAACGCCAAACAGTTGGATTATTTCTAGAGGCATTTAAAAACCATTGACAAAACTCCATACGTCGTCCATGATCACCAAGTGTTAAACATTGGGTTAATTTGTACTTGTAAGGCACAAACTGATGTTTTTTCAAAATAGTGTGGATTGTACCCAAACATAAGCCAGTCTCACGGGATAAATCTCTAATGGAGTTTTCTCGATTACCTTCAAAATACGCCAAAACATCAACTTCTCTCTCTTCACTGAATGTAAATGCCTTCTTTCTCCTTCTTTTAGGAAATACTTCCTCGTTGGATCGAAATCTTCGCTAAAGTACCAAGAAGTGTCGCCGATTTGGCAAAATTCGTCCAGCATATCGTGCACGGTTACGCTCTAGAGCTCGTTGACAATTTTTTTTTGCATGAAATGTAACATTTGAGCATATCACACTTTTTGAATGCGTAAAAACCATGTTTAAATTAAGAAATTAACAACAAAGAGCCACAAAAATACACAAATTACATCGACAAATCGTGTGTTTGTAACAGATTGAGATTGTGACAAAGTTTCACTAGCAACCGTTTCTTTGTCATAGCTTAATTATGAATTTCTTCAAAACCGAAATATCTTGTTCATTTTTATTTTAGACCAATGGAACAAAAGACAATTTGTGTTCAAAATTTAATTTTCTTTTGATTAGTACAAAATTCCATTTAAAAATTTACTATTTTTTTTAAATAACTCAATAATGCGATGCTTAATTGTTTTACTGATTTCACCATCGTAATGAGCAGAAGAAATACTACTAATTTGCTAATTTAACCTACTTTCTATCTCTAACAACAACAAAGTTAGCAATAGTGGCGACTTAACTAAAAGGCAAACCATCTCTCTCGGAAATATGGTGTAGTATATCACAGTACCACTAACAATATTAATAAATCTGTCTTTTAACGAAAGTAAATCTCCCAGTTCTTTAAAAAAATCATTAATTGTTCCTATTCAGAAAAAAGGTGACCAGTTAGAAACATTAAATTACAGAGCTGTAGTACTATTTTATCAACACATTTTAAGATTTTCGAGAAAGCTTATTATACCAGGCTTGTTACATATTTCAAGAATCAAAATCTATTTTCCAAGCACCAATTTGGTTTTATAAAAGGTCTTGTTGAGCAAGATGGACTTCGGAGTATGGAAATGGCGCGGCACCCGCTAAACAGAACTACTCCATACCTGGAAAGATATCACTTCACTGTCCTGTAAATATTCGATCAAGCATCGCTTAAAGCAATGGAGCAGTTCGACTTCGAGATCAAATATGCGGCAATCTCTTGCCCCACCAGAATACTACTGAAGAGGTTACTGATGGCTCACTTCTACGATGGGATGCCCTCCCACCCGACCTGACGACGGCTTTCAATAGTTCTAGAATTCAGTTCGGCTTTTTTTAATTACGGACGTGAGCTCGTCTTACACAAGACTTCTCTCCGGAAACACGAGCTACTACCCCAGTACTGCCCGAAGAAACCGAGGATAATCTCGTTGTCACCAAAGCAAACCTGGTCCGAGCGTTGTCCAAACAACGTCGTCATTACAACCTCCGACGCCGTGAATGGAAACCGAAGTTGGGTGAATTAGCACTACGTAAGGAACATCACCTTTCCGACGCCGCCCAGGAGTTTGCAACCAAGCTTGCACCGAAATACTCCGGCCCATATTTGTTGACGGTTGCATATTCCTTAAAACACCCTTCCGGAAAGATCGATAACAGAGTCCTCATCAAGGACCTGCAAACCTGTAATTAATTGATTGTTACAGAAATGCCGAAGCAACTGGCTCGGCCAACACAAAAGCGACCCATTCCCGCAGTCCCGGTAGGAGCCGCATCCGTACCGTAACGAGTCCCATCTCAGCTTGCACCACGAGCCCGGGCCTGTATAACCTCGACAATTATTAAATGTAATATGTTGCTGACGATTTCTATACTTATATTGTAACAAGTCTTCTAAAACAAACATTGTTGTTATTATTATTATATTATTGTAATTTCATTTTTTATCTATTGGGCGATTGCCGAGTTCATATTGGACCGTTAGGAGCTTTAGAAAATGTATTGCTAGGGTTAATCAAATAGCTTCATTTGTTTTTGAAATAATCTCGAAAAACGGAATTTTCAACGAACTCCGAAGAAGTCGTTACTGAATTTGCGAAGTCTGTCTGTCTGTCCGCATATTTTGTCAAATTTTGACATTTTGACTTCAAATTTGGATTCTGCATCAAAAACTACAGACGACGAAGATAACTCTTCGGGAACATAGTCAAAATGGCCGCCGAAAATTGAAAAATTCTCAAAATTTTTTTTACCTTAGAATCGTATTCTACATCAAAAAATAAGAAGAACGTGTACTTTTAGTTTTTTGATATCACCTCGGGAACATGGTCACAATAGCCGCCAAAATTTGAAAAAAGTAACAAAACAGGAGTTCGTTGTGGTTATGCTTTACATTTCCAGATGTTTAATTTTCGATCTTCGACCATAACTTCCTTATTATTAGGAATTTTCAGAATCGGTAAAGATTTTTCTGAATAGATCTTGCATCCCTAATATTGTAATTTATCCAAATTCCCATATATGACAGATGTTTTGAATTTCCAGAACTATTATGTAGCAGATTTTTTCTTGTAAGCATCAAACAGGATTTTGCCATGGTTCAACAAAGAATTTTATGTAGGTAAATGTAAATTTCAACAATGACCTTAGGTAATCCGAACTCGATCTGTTAACAGAAGTACTAAAAAAGGAAGAAACCAACCATAAGTTTGGTTTAGTTTTTTATTATCTATCGAACTACGGCAAAATCTAACTTAACGTCTATAAGAAAAAATGATCCTGGATAATCATTCTTATAAACTGAAACGTCTTATGAGAATTTAGATGGGTCTGAAATATTAGAGACAAAACAAAAAACCGATTTTAAAAGTTCCTAATACTATAAGGAAGTTGTGATCAAAATTCGAAAATTTTAGCCAACCTTGTATCTCTTATATACGATGTTTCCGAGATCCCAATGCTGAGACTCGAATTTGAATAACCCTATCCACCTACTACGTTACCTCTATTTTTTTTATTTAGTACAATATATGAGAAACAACAGATAACAGGAGATACTATTGTTTCATATTTCTGGAACGATATTATTAATAACGGCAACTAAAAAAAAATTATGTGAAATATTCTTGTCACTTGGCAGAAATTTTAATTTTACCTTAAAAAAGAAAAAGTGCAATTAAACAAGAGGTTTTATTACAATATTTGCACCCTCCTTCTTTCTGTAAAAAACAAGATAATGAATTTTTTTCGGTACAATATAGATATAAAATATTAATTTCAAACTGGCTGTTTTTAGAAAAGACAGAATTAAAATACCTTCATAGATGCGGCATATAGGTATCGTATTACCACAATATAAAAAATCGTGGTTTACCGATCAAAGGTATTGGCATTTATAATATGGGGTAAAAATAAATAAGAGGGGACTCTTTGTAATGAAACTCCAACTCGATTTTCAGTTCTGAAATTATCTTTTTCAGTTTTTATTATACCACAAACAACAAGCGGATATTAGATTTATAATAAAGTTGCATTATATTTATCTTGCGTACAGCTACATAAAACATCATCTGTTGACGAGGGACGTAACTTTTGTTGCATAGCAAGTTAAAACCAACAGGTGTCCATATTTTAATTTTAAACAATGCCCTTTTTCAATTTACAAATCACGTTTACAAACTAAGGTAATTTTTAATTTATATTCACGACATCGACATAGCAATCGGTATTCGCATTAGATTTTCAATCAAGCAACTATCGAGATTGGCATGCCGAATGCAATTGGAAATACTTAGCTGTGCCAATGTAACTTTTCGATGATTTTTAAAAGTATCAAAGCTCTACAAAATGATTTCATTATTATGGGAATTAATGTAATGTAAACCGCATTCCTTGTAGAATTTATAAGAAAAGCCGAATTGTCATAGCTTAACAGTGGAACTGCAGAGGATTTCTTGTGCATTTACCAGTAGACTTAGGCTAGTTAGGCACTAAAAAACTAAAAAGTGTCCTAAATATGCATTAAAATACGTACGCACTTTAAAATTCCATTTATCTTAAATGAAATGTAAAAAATAACACTATAAACCTTAAGCGTTATCAAAAATTACAAAGATACAAAAAATGTTTCTAAAGAAAAGTTCTCAGCCTAGGCACTAAAAAGTTATTACCAAATTTGTATTGCAACATTTTTGTTTAATACACTTACAACTTACTAATGAAAACCAAAACCATCTCGAAACGTGACAGTCACAAAAGAAACCATACCAAAAATTTTAAAAATCGATCAAAGCCTACTACTTTTATACGCAAAATTAGTTTTTTTTTTTCAAAAAACTTTTACGCCCTGTACTGACTTAACGAAGCCATTTTGGATATAGGAAGTTGCGTTAAATCTAAAGGGCAAATCATATTTATTGACAATGAAAGTTTTAGAAGAAACCAATCCTTCAACTATTGCTACTGTTTTTAATGACGCGTTAGGTCTTCTGTGGCTAGAAAGAATCCAGTATTGAATGATACATGTTACGTGTTTAACGCACAGCTTACATCGAGTAGCTGAATTGATTCGTTTTCTGTATCTAAATGTGGACACGTTAATTTCCTCAGTAAACAAAGCTTTTCTAAAAGTTCCTTCCCGGTGAATTACGTTTGGGGATATTGCAAGTACCGATATGTCTTTAACTTTTTCGCTTACTGTTACACTATGGAGTACCTGGATTGATGCCAGTGTATTATTCGGAAAATCTTGATATGATTAAAAGAATTTTGAAGAAGTTTTATCCTACAGAAGCACAAAGCATGCAGGCAGCTCTGGAAGTTGTAAATAAAAAAAGGAATTCGCAAAGATTAAGTTTTTATTTCGAGTAATTTCCAGTGTATTTCTGAAGCAATTTTGCAGCTTTAATTAAGCGAGAGTGTTGTTATTGATACGAGGTATGTAAATAAACTAATGAGACTAGCAACCTAGCGTTCGATGTGGCAATACTGGAGACTACCCGGTTTAGAGGGAAGGTGGATTAACATGTGATGCTCCACCAGTACAAGTTTGAACTCCGTGAAGTCATTTGTTTCTCCATAGGATTTTTTTTCGTAAATTATGTTTTTCTATTCCGTTGTGAAAATGAGTGATATCAATTTCGAGCAACGTTGTCCTATCAGGTTTTTATGGAGACAATGTTTTGCCAAAGGACCAGGTTTTCAGGTGGTTTAAGGCATTCTCAAAAGGAAGAGAACAGATTGAAAATGAAGTTCGCAGCGGAAGGCCTACAACTGCAAGAACTGACGAGAATTGTTGCCAAAATCCGGCATCTTGTGCGTTCTGATCGTCGCTTGACAGTCAGAACAAAGTTTTGAATAATAAATTGGGGATGAGGAGAATCTGCGCGAAAATGGCTCCGAAAAACCTTTCGCAGTAACAAAGGAACAACAGAAAGAACACGTACCTTGACTTTTTGGAACTTATTGAAAATGAACCTCATTTTCTGGAACGTGTCATTACTAGTGACGAGTCTTGGGTCTTTCAGTACGACCCGCAAACAAAACACCAGAGCCAGGAATGGCACACTTTAAGCTCACCAAGGTCAAAAAAAGCAAGAATGAGCAAGTTGAAGATCAAAACCATGCTGATTTGCTTTTTCGATACCCAGGGAATCCGCCACAAAGAGTTTGTGCCCCAAGATCAAACGGTAAACCAACAATTTTACCGACAAAGTTCTTGAAAGACTTCGAAAAAGGTCATGCGCATGAGACCAAGCATCAAGAACAACTGGATGCTGCATCATTGCAATAGGTCTTGTCACATCACATTGCATTTTCAATTAATGAGTTTTTGGCAAGTAAATACATCCCTGTGGCTCCTCAGGTGTCTTATTCCCACGACTTCAGTCCTTGTGACTTTTTTCTCTTCCCAGTCGCCTCAAAAGATGTCATTTTGGGGCACTAGAAGACATTAAAACTGCTGTAACCAGCCGAAGGCAATTTCAGCGCTGCTATGAAAAGCGGAAAAATCGTCTCCATCGCTGTGTGGATTCTCAAGGCAATTACTTTGAAGGAAACAATGTGGGATTCTAATTGTAATTGAATAAAAAACTTATAAAAATCAGTCTCATTACTTTACACACCTCGTAGATTCTAGTATCAAACACTTAAATAGTGCAGACTTAAATAATTTCAAGATTGCTGGAATTGTTTCGTGCGACGTTGAAAGTATTTTTTCCCAATATTAGGTTGTCTTGTCGGAGATAAGAAGAAAATTTCTTTTGGAAAATTTATTACATCATACGATTGTTAAATGTAATTCTTTCTTATAATTTTGAGTTAGGTATACTATCATGTATGTTTTATTCTTATTAAGGTTCGTTTTCACGTGACATTAAAAGTCGTGACATTTGATGTCACGACAGTATGACACTTTTTCGTGGAGGTTTTCACACAATTCAATGTCACAGCATTTTGTTACTGTTCAAAATGGCGTCAAGTGAGGTGGTTGTAACTGACTTCAAAAATGTTACAAAAAATCAAAAAATTTTGATACCGTGACACTGAAGTCATGAGATTAAATGAAATGTCACGACAACGCGACTTTTAGTTTTCACGATGACAAAAGTCATTACTTTTAGTGTCATGACCGTAAAAGTCACGAAAAAATGTCACGTGAAAACTAACCTTTAGGCCCAGTTGTTTAGATTTAATTAATATAATTCTGAATAAACATATGTTTGTTTAAATTTTCTCTATTTTTAATTCCATGGTATATTTTCAGTGTTATTTTTTACATTTCGTTTAAAGTAAATGAAATTTTAAAGTATTTTAACGCACATTTAGGACACTTTTTAGTGCATATTGCATGCATATTTTAAAGTTTTTTTAGTGGATAACTGTCCGAAGGCTGTCTTAATCCGACCCTGAACATGGTTCCTATCTACTTTTTATGTTTATGTGCAGTATTGTTTGTCATATTTTCATTAATTATCCATGCAGGTTTATTGCTTATGTCAGGATATTACTTTAAGAACATCTAAGATTTTCCCAATCAATTAACTCTATAAGGAACCGAGTTGACCCTTGAGGAACGCTATGTCACAAGCAAAGCACGCATACTAATGTAAGGCAGAATTTAAAATGAACAAAAGTAACTGTTATTGTATAATTTAATTACATGTTAATAATTTATTATTATAGAGTAGGAATCGAAAGCAAACAAGTCGTCAAGAAATCCCATTTCGTAGAGAGCCACCAGCATAGAGAATCTTTTTGAAAATTTTTACAGAAAATTTCAGTTTTAGATTGTTGAGGAATTTTAAATACAAAACGCTTGACCTATGAATAAACACGAGAACGACCACAAAGCAATAAAATTTCGCCAATTATATTAATCTACGAAAAGGCTAAAAGCAGAAAATTAATAATAATAAACCACCCGCGCAATTTCATTATTAATATTACCATTTCAGAAAAAATTGCAACATTAAAACTAATATTTCAATACATTTTCAGGTCTCCCTTTACCCCACAAAAAATATTTTGTTTGCATTACTTTTGCTTTTCAATTTCTTCTCTTAATTTAAAAATAATATACTTCTTGACGGGGAGAAATACTTTTTTAACTTTTTTTTTTTTAAGAAAATGTTGACAAAGTTATCTAAGACGTAACTAAATAATCAAAAACAAACTTGGAATTATAAAAATCAACAATTTGTTTTTATTCTACAAAGTAAATGTCAATTTTACGATTTTACTTACTTTATTCTCGAAAACGGCTTATCTTCCAATCATGTGTTCAATCATTATCGAAACACATTGAATAAGTAACGACACCTGCACGAACCGTAAACAGAACTTGATTTACCGCATTATAAAGTTTATAACCTCAGTATGTAAATGTAAACTTAAACGAATCACTCGGAAGTCATCCTTACAACATCAACGGATTTCATCTTTCACTAAATCTACTTTTTACACTTTTAAAATACTACACGAACACTGATTAACTGTCTATTTAAAAGAAAAACAAAAACAAAAACTACTACAACTAAACAAAAAGCAACTCAAACCTGTTCAACAACTTAAAATAAAATTGATAAAAAGTTTATCGTAAAGTCAAAAATCAGATGACGCGTAATCAGTACACAGACACACGCACTTTGAAATTGACCGGACAAAACTTCAAAACACGCACGATTCTGCTGCATCCAAACTGCACCGTAGACACAGCAAACCGTTCTAGTGGGGGTTCCAGCACATTGTTTGCCGGCACATGGTAAGGGCCCCGGCAGCTCTTCGACAACTACCGGAGGCGCTCGTCAAATTGGCAGCCCTTTTACTTGTGCCTTTTGTTGAGTGAATGAGAAAGAAAGACATATATAATACAGAAAAATTAGTTCGACAAGCAATTTTTATGGCTGTATAATGTGGAGCACAGGATGTTCGGCTTTTTTCTTTTTTTTCTGTTTTCGAATATTAAAGCTAAGTTATGAATACCAGATGTTTGCACTTTTTGTTTTGAACGAATTCAAATGAGTTGCAGCTACATAGGTGTCTAATAACTCTTAATTGGACAGAAATGTTAAACAGTAACGGTAGCGGTCTATTTAATTGTAAGAAATTTGTAAATAGTGCAGTAGCTTAAATTTATTGCACAAGAAACTTCAGAATTAATACCCCTATACAGGGTATTCACTTAAGACGAATGGGTCTTTATAGTGTAAATACGATAATGTTATTGATTGCAATATTACACAATAGTTTAATTGTTTATTATAGTGCAATAAACAAAAGCATTGATTGCATTTTCCGTTTTTAAATTATCGTGGGTAGGAATTAACAAAATATAGAAACCATATGACCAATAAGCAAAGACAACCATTGGTTGTATAGTTACTACCTCACAAATGGTGCGATTAAACTAAAATTCTTTTTTGCCATAGCGAGTGATCTTTGTAGAATCACATTATTACCAAAATAAATAATAAAGCGCAATAAACAAAATCGACTGTAAAAGGACACAAATTCAAAAACATTATTGTCGGCACTAGATTCTCTAATCTACGAGTAATATTATTTTCCATTGCACGTACGCACCACACAATGTCACTTTTTTCACTCATTGTCAGATTCGATACTAAAAATATTTTCACATATATATTTGGATTCCCATGGAATCTGCTTCAAATTAATTTCGTGCACTTTAAATTGGCAGTGTTCGATATGGAAAAGATCTAACTTCTGTCTGTCATCACTTCTGTGAATTCCATTCCAAATACTACAAAAGTGAGCCTTTTTGAAATATTTATTTATTTAACCTCTTTGTGCCCAATGTATCATATTTGATACCTACCGCCTAATAGAGCTGCCAATTTAAATTTTGATCCCGGGAGGTGTTGCAACCTATTGCTAACTTACAGCAAGCTTGATTCATACCCATAAGCCGGGTTTTGATCTCTACTAGCTTTGAAAATTTACTATGTTGATTGAAGGGTTACTCATTGCATGTGACGTTTCAGTGCAACGACTAATTTAGCTATAGTTATTATTTGGCATCTCCTTCTCAGGATAAGTTTTTTTTTAATAAAGAATCGATGCCCTAGTTTGCTGAAATATCTTTATTTATACTCTGGTATAGAAATAAATGCAGGTATTCACCCTAAGGAGCAATGTATCGTATTTGATATTCTGGGCACTGGCGAAAAAGTGCATGGTTTTTGTATTACCAAATAATTTTTATCATGATAATTCAAGCCATTCCCACATATTCTGTAATCCAGTTTGGACTTTTCTATGTAATGTCACAGAAACGACACATTAGATTTTAAAACCTATAAAGTGGATTACGTATATGTGATATCATAAGCACGGACGTCATTAGGTTATAATTTGATACTGTGGGCACCCAAGAATGCATACTGCTTTTTTCCTCATTTCTGTCTACTTTTTTTATTGTTCAGATGCAACGTAAAATAGAGACAACTCAGAAGGGCCGGGTGCTTCATAAGTTTGTTGCATCTTCAGTTGACGGCCAGGACGAACATTTACCCGATTCCGACTCTGATTCAGAAGATCTGGATCTGGTTATGACAGCGATAGTTCCAGTGACATTCCTTTGGCTCAACTTCTCGGACCGCAGAAGAAGAACAAACGCCCATTCCAGAATTGGGCGCCAGTTGCTGCAAATTCTGAAAAATCCACACCCGTCTGACAAAAATTTTTTTTCCGATGACCTATTAGGCACATTGTGGAAGAGTCAAATTTATACAAAACCCAAATAAGGCTCTCAATGTTACGGTTGCCGAACTAGAACAATTTATCGGTGTAACAATCTATATGTTAATTTTTGATCTGCATCGAACCCAGAATTATTGGAAAGTAGAATTCAGATTATCGCAAGTAGCAGACGTGATGAGTAGAAACCGTTACGAGGAGATTAGGAAATATCTTCATTTCAATAACAATTACGAAATGCCAGAAAGACACGCTGACGACTTCGATAGGCTTTATAAAATCCGTCCTCTTTTAGACAACCTTGTTTCAAATGTCAGAGCATTCCTTTGCAAGGCCAGATGTTTTGTGCAGATGAGCAGATCATTCCCTTCAAAAGGAAATCGGCTTTGAAATGCTACAACCCAAAAAAACATAAATGGGGATATAAACTTTTTGCACTGTGTGATGTTTATGGCACCGTCTATAATTCTGATGTTTATACTGGGAAAATCGTTCCTAAACCTTACCATCGTGATATTGGGGCAAGCGGAAATATCGTCCTGCAATTATCAAACATTATTTCTAGTGATCAAACTTATCTTCTATACTTCGATCATTGGTTTTCGTTACCACTTTTGTTCGTAGAATTGTACAAAAGAGGAATTGGTGCCATTGGGACTATCAGATTACCAAGGTTTCCTGGATGTGCCTTCACTAGTAATGCAAACCTAAAAAAGAAAGGCAGAGGAACATATGAGGAAAAAGAATCGGCGATCGAGAATGTGAATATCAGAACAATAAAATGGTTCGATAATAGAGGAGTTATCCTAGCTACTACCTTTTCAAGTGCTGAACCATTGCGTAAAACTGAAAGGTGGGACAAAAACGAAAAGAAGAAAGTAGCAATTCAAAAGCCTTATGCTGTTGATATATACAATAAGTTTATGGGTGGAGTAGACCTCCTTGATGGTCAACTAGCTTATTATCGTATATATGTTAGATTAAAGAAATATTACATGAGATTCTTTTATCACTTCATTGATAAATGATAAATGCCTGGAATTGGTACAGTGTTCCAAAATGAAATAAAAGATCGACTCTACTTCAAAACATCTGCTGAGAAAAGCTTATGTCTTCTCAAGAAGTCTACTTTAGACAGAAAACGTGGCAGAAAGTCTAACGAAAGAGATAGCGTTGGAAGGAAATACGAGCAAAAGGAAAAAGGGGGACCTACAGCGCCACTTCCATCCTTTGATGTAAGGAGAGATCAAACGGGCCACTGGCCTATTGTAGTAGACAAAAGACTTCATTGTAAATATCCCGGCTGTAAAAAACTCTTGAGTATAAAGTGCTATAAATGCAATATACACTTATGTTTACGAAAAGATAAGAATTGCTTTGTTGAGTTACACGTGTGAAACCAATGAAGTACATTTAATATTATTGTAGATCTTTTCAGTTAGTGCCCGAAATATCATATTCGATACCAAGCGGTATTTTCAAAAACAAAAGCTGTTTTTCAAAATTTACAAAAAATTATTGTCTGGCTATGCCTAAATGACTCCTATACTCAATCAAATATTTTTTTCTAATTAAAGAAAGAAATTGGGCACAAAGAGATTAAGTGTGACTTCCAGAATTTCAAGTAATTTTAAATGTTGGCGTTGTAATTTTAGGTAAATAAACAGATATTCATTTCAAGTAAATAACAGATTAATTCACCTTGAAAATTGGAATACGCAGTAAACAGCAGTTAAATAAACCCAAATTCGTGGACGGCCGGTGCTAGAATATTTAGTGCCTATGTTGGGATCTTCGTGCGGTAAACAAAGTGATGCGTGGTACGTTTAATGTCAGTTTCACTTGTCTTATTTGCCATTGTACAGCGGTTGGTCAGTGAGGCGTAACCTTGTTAATACTCATAGACACAAAATAATCAACAAATTATTAGTTAGAAATCATGAGTTACGTCGTGCTGTCCAAGGTGTAGGGGAATCTTTAAAATCACGGACGGTGCTAGCACATTTGATACTCCTCTATAGCAGAATACCTAAAAGCGCCTCCGTGTGCTAAACAGAGTGGTGCGTCTAATGTCATTTTCATTTCAGTTGTCTTATTCTTTACTGTGCAGCATCTACTCACCGTGGTGTCTATGGTAAGTTGCTTCATTTGCACGTCCTTGCTCCAGCCCTGTAGTTACTATAAAGTACAGAGGTAGAACAATATTTAATATTCAACAAAAACATCCCTCTTTTCAGGGTAGTTAAGTTAAACGAAAAGCTACTTTTAAAATAAATGTCAGAAAGTTAGTTCAGTCAAAGTATATTGTTTCTATGGCAAGAAATGTATTATAAAAAATCGATTACATTTTTTAAGTTTCTGGTCCCTACAGTGCGATGCGAGATGAACAGAAAAATGTATTGTACATGATACATTTTTATCTCCGAAACAGGTGAAGCGCTTATTAAAGATTACTCAATGAATTGTGATGCTGTTTTGCACAAGATACCGAATTGGATAAAGTAGACATTCTTGAAATGCAAATTTATTTTACTGATGATCATCTTGTTGTTTATCGTTCTTACCGTTTGTCATACAACGAACGATAACTCGTGCATGCTATCGTTAACGATTTACTCACCAGTAGAGTAATTAGAGAATCAAATTCCCATATTCGAGTCCGATTATTTCGGTAAAAAAAGAAATAGGAGCATCTACTAATAGAGCGAAAGTTCCAAGTTGTAAACTACGACAGAAGCTATATGGATAGCATTCACAAGTTACTGTCGAAAAATCCAAATAATTCTGAAACTATAATTGTGCAAATTGCACATCGAACTGTTAAACCAAACGGATCAAAATTACCAAAAACGATAGTGTTGTGAACACCGAAGATTTAGTTGTACATGATGTTCGACAATTGGTGGAACATGTAAAACTGAGACGAAAATGTTTATCGAAGAGAGTTTCTAGACCCTCAAAAAAACAATTTAAGAACTTTAAATATGACAACATAGGACAAACATACAAACAATAATCATGAAGATCCAGTAATAAATTGATCGTAAAAACTAAACTTATGTTAGTATAACTTAGTTTAACAAATGTTCAAATTGTCGTCCATTAGCTTCCAGGCAGGCGGTTGCTCACGATGATATTGCATCATGAACATTACTAAGCTGTTGTGGAGTAATCAATTGTACACTGTCTATTATTCGTAGATCTTGTATATTTTCTGGAGGTGTGTGGTAAAGCTTTTCCTTCAGAAAACCCCAAACAAAGAAATCCGTAGGATTTAGATCAGGGGACCACGGTGGCCACGATACAGGACCATTACAACCTATCCAACGCTGTGGAAAAGTTTCGTTCAAAGATTTGACGTTATAGGTACAATGAGCTGGAGCACCATTATGCATCCAGATCAGTCCATTTCGCAGATTGAGTGAAGAATCGTCTATCAGTTCATTAATGAATTGAAAATTCTCCATTCAGGCGTTGTGGTAAAAAGTGAGGTTCAATAATGTTGCCTGCTAGTACTCCCATCCAAACATTTAAAAAGAATCCGACCTGGTTTCTAGACGATCTCGTACAATGTGAATTTTCGTGAGCTTATTGATGCATATTGTGGCAATTAAAAATGCCATCTCTTAAAAATATGGCTTCATCAGTGCACAATATTTGCTTATTTGCAACTCCTCTGATACTACTTCCAGGTTCTTTAGAAACACTTTGTAAAATTTGTTCTTCTTGTTGAGGGTTAAGACGAGTTTGCGGAGCACCAGCATCAATTCTGTTTGGTATCATTCGACCTGAATCTCTCGACCGTCGATCTAATCTTCTAAATCTGTTTGCTGATTGTCGACGACGACTTGGAAACCTTCTCAAGTATTCAGCTTTCGCGGCATTGCCATTTCCCTCGCAAACGTCATAAACCCGGTATGTATCGGTATATTCGTGGAAACTAAACTCCATCGCTTACCAATAAATGATTCCAAGGCGAAACTAAAATTATGACAGATTCGGAATGAAAACAGCAATAATTTATCGAATAAAAGGCTCAGCTTCTTTGTACAATATTGCCATTAACACGATTTTTGTCGAAAACATCAATTTTTAGTTCAATAAAGTAAAAGCATTTTAAAATTTGCTGCTAGTTTACAAAATCTGTTGATAATATCCTTTCATAATATTGCAAGTGCGAGGTGTAACCAATACCGGTTTTTTATTTTACGCAGTATTTCTTGTTCAAAATTTTCAACTTTGATTGACCTGTGAAGAAAGAGGAGACATCCACGAACATTTTCTTTTCAGTTTTAGTCGGGGAATCTTTCTACGTGAGATTGTTCCACCAATTGTCGAACACACTGTATATCATTTCAGATCAGCCGATGGATGAGTACAACTAATTATTGAATTAATTAGTAGTTTGGACTTTTTATGGTATGCTCAGATATTGTTGCTAGATGATTTGAGCATGACAGAGTTATCCCACCATTATTCTATTCGCAGCTTCAATATAACTACTCACATGTGTTTCAAACCTAGTTAAATTACATTTTTATGAATTAATTAATTATTAAGTAAGCAATTTTAGCCTAAGTAGAATGGACAGTATTCTGGTTGTCGTCTTAACAAACCTGGGTGTTGAGGTCTCTAGCGAGGTTAACGCGTACTTCAGATAACATTTAACTTTAATCTAGATAACTATAAAACAATAATTTCCTTAAATATACCAATTCTTAATTTTAAAAAAGCAAACTAGGGATATATGCTATTATATGATTTAATAGACAATGCAAATTGGCGTGAATGTACTAGTTCTAGTGACGTAAATACTCAGGTAGAAAGCTTTTATAATATCCTTGACAACATCTTCAAGCAATCAGTTCCTGTTATTGCGCATGGTTTAATCGGTATATTATTTATATGATAAAAGAAAAGGAAAAATGCCGTTCTAAATATAATACATTGAAATTAAATTATTTACAGTCGACTATTGCGAGCTAGGTTAAAAAATTAAATTAAATTTTGTTTTACAAGAAATATCTCGCGTTGGTTAAAATTGATGTCAAGCAAAAGCCCGAGAATTTCTGGAAACCTGTGAATTGTAAAAAAAATAAGTCGTTGTTGCCTACAACTTTACATTATGCGGACCGGAATCTGGAGGAAGGAAAAGATATTGTACGGGATTGCTTTAGGGCTGTATACACGCCATCACGGCCGATCATTGAAAATGAATTTGAACAGTCACCTACTAAGACAATATCTGCATTACTTATTAATAAATAAAAAGTTATTAAGGCCATTAAACAGTTAAACAATAATAAATCGGTTGGTATTAATGACGTTCCAGTGTATACATCCTTAAAGGGTGTGCGAACCTCTATGCAATATTACAAATTCTTCGTTAAGTAGTATATAATATCTATCCGGTTAGGTGGTCGACATCCAAAATATGCCCTATTCAGAAATCAGGAAATCGAAGACTTATTAAAAATTGTCGCCCCATCTGCATAGTATCTCTGTTTGCGAAAGTTTTTGAAATAGTATTGTATAACGATATATTCTATCAAGTAAAAGATACCATACACAAGAAAAAACCAGTTGGACGTTGTCTATGCTGATTTTTCTAAATCATTCGACGAAGTTGGTCATTACGCTTTACTGCTTAAACTATCACTACCAACCTTCTGCATCTCTTTAAAGGTAACCAATGACTTTTTTAAAAAAGTGACCACTTTCAACTTTGTAGCCAAAGTTAGGGGGGTTGCCAATCGTACCCCATTACGAAATTTTTGCTGTAGACTAAAAAAACTTATATATTTATGTAGAAGCAACAGTGAAAGATTCATGGTAAAGGAAGCAAACAACGTGAATTTTTTGAAAAATTAAACGAAGTCTCCGTATTTTGAAAATCTGTTTCCGTTACCTCGAGATAAAATCGTAAAACAACTGTCATTACTCCCACACATCTCTACTTTTTTTTGACAGCCGTTTCTCCCTCTTTTTGACAAATCAGTAGCACTTTCGCGTCTATTCGAATCAACGTGTATGCAGTCTACAGTCATATCACAAACTACAGCGAAGCATAGTCTGCTGCATGAAAAAACTTGGTAAATGTAAAAGAAAGCTCAGAGTTTAAATGGGAAAAAGAAAATTGCTTTGAATTTAGACGGAGTGAAAGAATTTGCGGACAATGACTTTCACAGGTTGAATACCTCCGATGAAATGTGCCAAAGTTTCGTCATCAGGTTGTTCTACACAATATGAGTTAGCACAATATGATATGACGGTTTAATTTCTAATAGGTTCGAATACTTACTGGTCAAACCAAGCCATCAGAACGCATGAGTTCATTTTAGACATTCCAAAAGTTGCTAGAAAAACTCCACGTCTTACAGCTGCGCAAAATCCCTGGAACAACCATGATACTTTTACCGTTTTCAATTTCACTTTTCCACAACTTCTTGAGGTCTTGCCTTACCCAGCGGGTGAAAGTGTAGATGACAAAAAAAAGCAGAAAAAAGAAAAGAAAAAACAAAACCCCCATATAGCCAAAATGAGCTAACACCGAGCTATTAACGTACTTTTAGCTTTAAATACTAAAAGTAGTAACCTAGCACATTCATAGATAGGGTTTTGTCAGCTAGGGCCAAGTTTAATAGCAACGTTAAATGCGCGGTAGTATACTAACCTAATAGATTCGCAGAAGCACATTTTAGTTTGTGTGTCATTGCACTTCTAGATCCTTGTTTATTAACACGTCTAAAAGGTACTTAATAGGGCAGGAGCTAATATGGTTAAAAGTACTTTACCTAGAGACTCTATTGCGCCGGTTTGCTTTTCGTTATTAACGTTGTAATAAGTAAGCTAAAATGTGCGAATTAAATTACTCTCAAGAGCCGAAGAAGTTGTGCTCTTTCGCGCATATAGAGTATCCTGTTTTTATTCACTTATAGCACTACTTACAATTTGCTTCTACAACTCGTTTTTGAAATATTTAATTTTGCATTTGATTAATAAAATGTTACATTTCTGTTGGAATGCCATAATAAATTTATAATATTCATTGCTATGCATTTTCTAAAAAATCGAGGGTAGGTACTAATAGTTAATCAGTGGTACCAATCAAACTTAATGGAAACAAATACATTCAAAATAAAATTATTTTTCAAAATAATTAGCCATTTTAACAGGAACCTAATATTGAGTGGAGTCTTGGACTTTAGCAATGCATCGCCTCAAAGTTTAATAAAATCTGATTTCCCTGATTGTGCGCCAACCAATAGGGTTCTGGAAATTGAACCATCGTATAATAAATAGATTGAAAAAAATACTTAAATAATGCTCTATACACTTTTTTAAATCTCATTTAAGCATTTAGATTACAATTTGAAAATTTTATTAAACTTTGAGACGATTCAGTACTGTGCACACTATTAGGAGCAGGAAACTTAAGCAAAAACGTTTGATTAATTGTATTAGAATTTTTTTAATAATGATATATTGTTTATAGTAAATAAAATTATCAATACATTACAATACAGCACTAAAGATATCAAAAATTAACTGTTGTTAATCAGTTGGGAGCGCTTGGGTGTCTTCCAGAGGCACTTGGTTTTTGCGTCTAACCGTGGCATTTCGAAACCACTGTTTTCTCTAATAATTGATAATTTATCTCTTTAAAATTGGCTAAGATATTTTCTAAAACAAATACAAGAACATACATTTAGAAATTATTTATTAAACCGATCGCAAAAGTACTCACGATATACAGGGTGATTCCGAAATAGAGGGTATCCTTTTAATAGGTGATAAGTGAGGCTAAATGAAGACAAAAAATGAAAAAACGAAGTGGCTCCGTGAAAGTTGAAAATTTTCACAATTTTCCTAAATATTAAAAACTGAAGCCGTCTCTGGTTAGAAAAAGAAAAGTGTTTCTTGTATAGTCGCCTTAAAAAGTGAAAGTTAAGGAGATTTACGGTGTTTTTAAACCCTTGTAGTGCAAGAACGAAAATTTACCAGACATGCCTATTTTCTTGGAACTTATAGTGCAGCTGCAGTAGCACAATGAACAATAAATGCCATCATAAGCTACCCCTGGTTTAACATGCAGGGTTGTTGAAATTCGTTAAAACAGTAAAAAAATAATAACAAAATTTATGTTACGAACAATTAGACTCCAGTCTCACAACCAACATTTTAATCCCTTATTATTATTTAGTCACATGAATAGGAAACATTTTAAATGGCAATGGATTACACATACTACTTGAATGAAACATGCGTATGGAAGGTACTACTAACTGTCACATCTGTATTTAATTCAATTTAATAAATTCAACCAATTTTTATTTATGTAGCATAATGCTTATTGAAGTTTTTGGTTCTTCGGAAGTTTACAGAAAAAAATCACCAACAGTAAAATTTTAATATTTTTCCGTTTGCAGATTATTTATGGCATTGTAGAAACCAGATAAACTATTATACCCCTCACATAAATAGAAAGAGCTACTTGCCAATGACAAGGACAGTCAGTCAACCCCTATCGATTTTTACTTAAGTAAAACTATGAGAGAAGGAGCGGCTTGGCTTAGCGATTAAACTTCAATTGCATTTTTCTCGAAAACTATGCAATTTTTACCTACCGTTTTTTATCGCAAATGTATGTACTATCACACTGCTATTCACCTTTAAGAGGATACCCTTTATTTCGGAATCACCCTGTATAATTTTTTTTATCTCACTATTTGAGAAACTGAAAGTATTTTGGCAATCATGTAGAATGCTGGTCCCACACTTAGACACTTATACCCCGTCAACGTAACTTCTTTGGCCACAGCATTTGAAATGGTGGCTTTTAATATTTTTCTTCCGTAATTCGTGAAGGTGCAGCCCTCAATTCCTTTACAAAATTTGGGTCATGGCATAATTATAACTTGCTATGGATTACTTAAACTAAAATCGGAAAATAAATAAAACAAAAAAACAATAATAAAAGTGTAATAACTTTACTTTTACAGTAAGAAAGACTGTAAAACCAGTAAAACTGCAGACACTTGTTCACTTCATGAAATCTTCAGAGGAAATGAGATAGTGAGATTTTAGAGCTACTTCTAGTGCGTTCTAGCCCGACAACAGTTTACAGTTATAAAAAGACTTATTGCAATTTAATGGTTAAATTCATTTAAGTATTTACGGTATTTACCTGAGAGCTAGGGATTGTTGGTCCTTTCATGGAATTTGAACAATAAATAAATTTAAAAGCTCATAAGGTTGGCCTTATTGTTACATCAAACAAGCAATCTCAACAAATTTCTAATAATTTTATGTAAGTGTTACCTATTACATTTTTTGTATTGCATGTCAAAATCTCATCCGAGTTAAAGGCTTTGTACAAACGCTCAGAAGTTCTAAAGTGGTAAAAACCCTCTTTTGTATTTGTTTGTCACGCCATGAAAGAATCTGTGTTAAAAATGATCTCGAAAGTGCAAGATTCGGGTTTATATGCGTGATATACCTATACCTATAATAACAATTTTATTTTGCATATTCGGCAGTTGGCATATACGAGTATAGAGGCTTTTGTATAATTGCATGTATGAGGACTGAAAAACATATAGAGATGCATATGTTAATCCATTACAAATTTTAAATATATATTTTTGAATTTTTTTAAACCTTTGTCTATACCACTTAAATCTTCTCAAGGGTATAATAAGAATAACTGCATTGATAATAAATAAACGTCCTCTTTAACATCTCCTAGAAGGATAGATCTTTGAAATTTCTTACATTTAGTTTGTAAAGTTATAATTCCTCTTAACCTGTTAGAGCTAGTAAATAAGTAACGGTCACTATTATGAACACTATTTTAAGATTATATTTAAATAACATTTAAAATTAACCCTATTATATACATGTGTATATTGTATATTTCTTTAAATTTGACATGCACGTATATTGTCGACCTGTATAGTTTTTACATTAAATAACCGATATATGTATATTACTAAATTTTATGGTATATTCTAGTGCATTCTTTACGATACATGTCTGCCAAAATCCTAGTCGTAACTAGAATTAACGAAACATCTAATAAATATCTATTAATCTAGAAATAATAGATGATATTATCAAAGTACGAAATTGAATTATTAATACATTTTTAGAACCTGAATTGTAACTGCTAATACGCCGCTAAACAGAAATGCTTGTAGCATCTTCTAACGGTCCAAAATTACGCACTATCTGCAGGTTACAATAAAGCGTATTAGCGGCTTTTTACCAAGCTTGGCCGTGAAAATAATACTAAAACAATTTTAATAGTAGGCTACAAAACAGGATCTACTAAACCTGTAACTCTCCATGGTTATATGCTTCTTTTAGCTCATTTTGAGATTTTTAAACTGCTTTTAGCAATCTTTGGCTATATGGGCCGCAAACAGCGGGGAGAGTTCTCCAACAAAGATGATGAAACAACGTGTCATAGTCGACATTTTCTGTCCCACCTGCTTGGTCAACAAACCCTTAGACCATAGCAAGAGATCGCGAATATCTATTTCCAATAGAAGCGGGATAAATTTGGACATGAAGCGCGAAAGACTTCTTCTACTGAAATTGACATCATTCATGACTCCACATTTCGTTTGGCTGAAGAAAGAGTAGATGGATTATTTATAAAAGCTATCCAGGATAACTTGAAATCTGTTACTGAAGAAGAAATTAGAATCGCCAAAAAAAGACAGGAGGTGATTTTAGTTGATAGAAAGGAATTCGCACTCATCGCAGGCACAGCCAATGGCGGAGAGATACAGGAAGAATTCTATTTATTGGGTCAAGAGTGAAGTCTTGTTCTATTTGTGATAATCATATAGAAGGGAAGAAACTCAAACAACATACTTGTGATTAGTTAGCCTTACTTCAGGCACACACTCTTTGTGGACAATTCTCTGGTTATCGAGAAAGCAAATCAGCATAGTTTTGATCTTTGACTTGCTCATTTTTTTAGCCTTGGTGAGTTTGAAGTGTGCCATTACTGGCTCTGGCGCTTCGTTTCCGGGTCGTACTGAAGGACCCAAGACTCGTCATCGGTAATGACACGTTCCAGAAAATGAGTTTAATTTTCAATCCGCTCCAAAAAGTCAAGGCAAGTGTCTCTTCTGTTGTTCTTTTGTTCCTGCAAAAGATCTTTGGGAATTTTCCTCATCCTCAATTCATTGGTCAAAACCTCATGAACGGTGGTGTAAGTCAAATGCAACTGTCCCCCGCACGTTCTGACTCTCAAGCGACGATCAGAACGCACAGGATGCCGGATTCTGGCAACAATTCTCGTCAATTCTTGCAGTTGCAGGTCTTCTGCTGCGAGGTTCATCTTCAATCCGTTCTCTTCCATCTGAAAATGCCTTAAACAACCTATAAACCTGTGCCAAACCCAAAAATCTACTGAAGCTTTGCGACAGTTTCTGTCGCATTGTAATCAAGTCTGAAGCAAAACAACGTTACTCAAGTTCGATATCACTCATTTTCAGATCGCAATAGAAAAAAACAGTTTACGAAAAAAATCCTACGGACAACCAAATAATTATACATAGTTCAAACTCGTACTGGCGGTCCATTACATGTTGATCCACCTTTCCTCTAAATTGGTAGTCCCCAGTTGTGCCACACCGAACGCTACGTTGCTATCACATTAGTTTATTTACAAACCTCGTACTTTGTCACAAAATCTCGATCATGCAATATGCCACAATACGAAGACCTGTGGAAGACTCTTCAAGATTTGAAAACATAAAAAGTTAGCCATGCTAACAAGTATTGTGCTGTATATGCTCGAAGTGATATTGCGAGATGCAGGAGTTGAAATATCGAAACCGAAGGAACTCCACCTGTACAAAAAGTGTCATCTTTCGTGCAACCATCATCCCTGTCGCGAGATGCGAAAATTCTAAGATGAGGAGCAGTGTAGCGCGCCTGCTAGAGGGTCACAATCGCACCCAAGTATGTTGGGTTGCCTACAACTAGGCGCGGACATCTCGAAATTTAATGTAAATAAGTTTAAAAATAAATAAATGGTAAAACAATTAATAAAGTAAGATAGTAAAGAGAGAGCAACTTTTGTATTTAATAGTCAACTGTGTTTTCCGGGTGACCATTATATCATTACAGTTTTAAAGAGATATACAGTATGCCCATTTTATGGTTCCTCCCTTGAATATTTGGAAATAGGCAACACGTCTTACAATTCAATAATTGAAATGGTAGAGGAAAATTCACATGTTAGTCAAGGATAAATCGCTAGAAATCTTGAAATTAATCGACGGCTCTGTGTTTACTAGTTTTAAAATTTATTATTTCCTTCAATTTTACTTTAAGCAATAGTGTTTGATTGTAATTTATCATTAACGGATTAACAGGTTTCATCCTTACCACTATTCTTTGGTGCAACATCTAATAGAAAATGACAGTTCTGTCGCTTTTTAAGAAATAAGTTAAACAATTTCCTAGTACAGGTATTATTTTCTTATAAGGCAATTTTTCAAATAACGGCTGTGTCAGGAGGCTTTCCCGCAGCTTGGATATGACTGTTAGATTTTATTTTTTGGGGAAAAGTCAGGGGAATGTTTATGAATAGCCAATAGAAAATGAAGATAAATTAAGAGGAAGAATAGTAGAGTCATGCCACTCTGTTACTTCTGATACCCTTGCTCGCATTAGAGGAAGCATACAGCTACACTAATCTACTCTGTTTGGTTATATTTTCTATTTAACCTTTATACAAACATGTTTATTTTGTTTACTTTCTTTTTGATAAATAGGCTTTCGGTAATTGTTCGATATAGCTACCCCTAGGAAAACAGCGTTTTGAGAGCAAGTTTTTGGTATCAGCAGGTAGAGAGTTACTCACAGAACACAATTAGGTGGCCGGAGGTAAAGAAAATTAATCCAATCTTGGTAAAACCGACGAAAAACAATTACGATTTTTAAGCACATCTGAGGTTATGTTGCACGATAGAAACAATGAAGTTGGCAACTAATCAGCTGTTGCACACACTACCTACCCCCTACTGCAACATGACCCGCGTATAAGAATTCCACTCCAATTTTGTGGGGTAGCCGAAGCGAGGGGGGGTTAGGTTAGAAGCAGTAAAACATTCATATGAATTCTTACATGCTTTCGCGGCGTCAATGTCCTCCAGGTGATTTAGAGAAATTGGGTGGTGGTGCTGTCGGTTGGTACACTGTCGGGGAGTAGTAAGAACGTAGCCACGATATTATGGTGTTATGGCAATCGGTGTGCATGTGAAGTGTCAAATTCGTCGATTTTCGAAGTTTTTTTAAAAAATTTCTAAGTGTTTGGCGTCGGAGGGGCCTTCCGCCGGTGTCTTTTGATTCTCTGAATGGATATACATGCATTAGTAAGGTTGAATTTTTACTGTAGAACTTAAATCCTAGGGGTAGCTATAGCGAACTGTTACCAGGCTTTCTTGTTTTTATCAAATTCTTAAGGTTTAGGATAATTTATAATTATTCATATTGTAGTGTTTTCTAAAAAAAAGCAAATTTTATTTCGAACCAGCATAAATTGAGGAATTTTGACATTGAAATTATAGAAAACAAACTATACAAACATGATCCATTTTGTTTTTAAAATCTGTAATTACACAAAGATAGCTGTGAATTGTAAGACGTGTTGCCTATTTTCAAACATTCAGGGGAGGATCCGTAAAATGAGCATACTGTATAAACAAGAACGAAGAAATTAGAACTTAATTAACATAACACTAAGTAGTGTGGTAGTGTAGAAAAATAAATATTGGATCAGTCGGAAAGTTCTACACAGAAAAAAATCTATGTTCCGTGTTTAACGAGACACGAGGATCCCTAGAAGTTTTGATATTCTCCTGGTGCAAAATTGATGTTTATCATGTAGATTCTGTTTACTTCAAAAGCGGGTAATCCCTTACTTTGCTAAGTCGTTAAAGTACTTAGAAACTGCATACAATAGCCTGTTTTTAAATATTCAACAATAACTTATTATGTGAATAAACTTATAATTTTTTTATAATGAACAACGTTATAATCATAATAATGAATAGAAGCTACTTGATTTTGTATTTTCAGTAAGAATTTACTCTGTAAATTATTAAAATTTTTGATACTAGCTTGAGAACAAAATTAAGATTTCTTCCTTGATAGTTAACTGAAAAATGAACCTTCATAGATAATGTGAGACAGTCCAGGTCAATATTCTCATATAAATTACGTTTACCTACATCTTTCAGGAAACCAATGAAAATGGGCTTGATGTAATTAGATCTACACCCGACGTCGTAGAAATTAGGTTACTTTAGTTCATCCAAAATGCGTTTATATTGTGATCGAACCTATTTTTAAGAATATCCAACTAGAAAAACGAAATTATTCAAAACTGTAAGTGCATATATTTTCAATTTCTCAGTTAATTCGCTTCCTTACTAAAATTTGTAATCTTAGATATTTCCCTTCACAGCTTCATGGGTATAAGATTTATAAGAGAAAATCCTTTTAATCTTGACACGAAAACAAGATATTTTATAAATAAAACAGGAGGATCTCAGAACAAGGTATCTTTCGACACTGCTTTCTTGTTTTCGTCACAGGCTTAAAAATGTTTAAAATAAAATACACTAACCTATGCATTATGGTTGGCTGCAATGAATTTTGTTTAGATTTACAGTGGGTACTAATCACTAAAAATAGATCATGTAACATACGCCTCGGCGAGTAATTAATTTAAGAAAATTAACTCAACATGGCTTTTTACCCTAATCTTCTACATATATTAGGGACTGGTGAGCGTATAACATGTCATAGGTTTGTTTGCACTTGGAAGTTTTCAGACTGAATGTGTAATCATCCTGCAGTATCGTCTTACTAAATTTAAGAACATAACCTTTAATGTATTCTTGGATAACACGATAGTTTTATCAACAACAACTATAAAAAACGTGAAATTCATTAGTAGCCTGCAAAAATTGCCTGCTTGGAGAATATCATCAGTAGCTAACAATCCATTAGAGGTATATACTTCGTCCCCCTATCGGTGTTGCTTATACGCAATAGCTTTTTATTCGAGCAGACTTTTCAGATTTAAAGAATGGCAGCAAAAGAGATGGGTGCTGTATACGTATCATTGTGTTCACTGTTTAAGCATCATCTAGAGCTGAAGCTCGCCCTCCATACGCCTGCTCAACGATTGTAATATTTCGAGTAGGTAAGTCTGAAGTTGCTTTTCAGGGTACTCATAACGTGAGCTTTATATCAAGCTTTTCTTCAAACTTGTTTTATAAAAATACGAAAAACAAAAGAACAGAGATATTGAAATTCGTAGGGAAATTTCTTGAAAACAACGTACACATTATGTTAATTCTGTTGAATGCCTGTTTTTAGTTTAACGACAGAAAGAAGCTAACATCTATTTACTTTTCTGTTTGAGTAATAAATCCATACAATTTAGCTTATTTTTTATAATCTTCTGATGTATTACTAATAAATATCTTAAAAGCAGGAAAGCATTATACTTCGTCGATCGTCGACATATAAAGCATCTTTCCAATGACGACAAGACGAAAAATAACCGAATCACAACATAGATGTAATCCGATTATTGCTTCTAACAATCCGATTATAGGTGCACGATTTTATACACGCTTTCATTTTAGCAACAATTTATTGATAAAACGACAGACTTGCAGAAAAACGTAAGGGTTTCTTTTTGCGATTCGAAACCTAGTAATAGTAAAGATGTGTTTTAAAGCGTAAATTCTGCAAGTGACTTGGATGAAAAATTCACATATAACATATAAGGAAGTCTTCCTTTATGTTCAACAATTGTAATGAACCCCAGATTTAGCAACCCGTTTGATGTAGTTGATTTTGCATACAAATCCGTTTACTCTTATTTTTAAATTTATAAAAGCAAAATACAACAGCATAATAAGATTTCATAAATTGAGTTTAATTATAGTGGAATTTCCAGTTTCCTTTATATTAGCATTGGATTTTTGTAAAGTACCTGACGCTTGAGAAAATTCAAATAAGCAAAACCGACCAAAAAAGCGTTACACGGTTGCCGTTTTACAATGAGAATTTTCGGTAAATCTTTTACAGATTCTGTTTCACTTAGTATTTTATCTAGTGTACAGCTTCCTCCTCCATTGAGATGATACTTATACACTTTGGACGTTGGTTGTTGTCTAATACAGTTCGTGGTTCCAGTTTTATTCAGTGCTCAATATACAGTGTGCTGATTAGGTATGGAACAAATTCAATAACTCGAAAGATATTAATATTTTGAAAGAAAACAAAAAGGGGTGTAACGATTTAAATTGTTGGGCATCTTTTAATATTATGCACAAATAAATGATGTCATAATTATTTGACCAATAACGTCATCGATATTTTTTTTAATGACAACCCCAAAATATCTTTGCAGATTATTATTCGCCATTGAATTATGTGTACAATGATCTTTAAATTTTCAAATTTGCTCACGCTTTTCGGAGATATTATTTCGTTTGTTTAAAAAATTTAAAACATTCTAAATGGTAGTTCCACTCTTTAAATCTAGTAAGCTTGATTTAAATTAAATTAAAAAATCAAGTACACATTAACTTGATTTTACCTTAGGTCATCCAGTTAGATTTCTGACAATTAACATTTGAATCTCGATATTATTATTTGTTGTGAATACCGAAATTCTTAACAAACAGAGAAAGAGAGAATAGAAATACTGATAATGATCGGCTGCGATGGACAAACGCAAACTTGATTTTTTAATTTAATTTAAATCAAGCGTACTAGATTTAAAGAGTTGAAATACCATTTAGAATGTTTTAAATTTTGTAAACAAAAAAAAATACCTTCGAAAAGCGTGAGCAAATTTAAAAAATTTAAAGATCATTGTACACACAATTCAATGGCGAATAATAATCTGCAAAAATATTTTGAGGTTGCCATTTAAAAAAAATATCGATGACGTCATTGGTCAAATAATTAAGACGTCATTGATTTGCGCATAATATTAAAAGATGCCCAACAATTTAATCGTTACACCCCTTTTTGTTTTCTTTCAAAATATTAATATTTATCGAGTTATTGAATTTGTTCCATACTTAATTAATCAGCATACAGTGTAATAAGTTAGATTTAGTATAGGTTGTTGCTAAATACCCGGTTTCATGTATAAGGTGTAGAGGTGTTCGAGTTGTGCAGGTTGCTTCTATTGTAAAGTAAAGCAAATTTCCAGAATCTGCAAAAACACTTTAGCAAGGAAGTCTAGATAATTTGGAACCGATATCTGTTTTACCTAAAACTTATAGCCAAAGAAATCGCCTGCCCCACACTCGATCGCAAAAATTTGCGTTTTTAAGCGCGCACCAAATGAAAACTCATTAAGAAATTAGATGAACCAACAGACTTTGCAAGAAAATGTAAAATACAAAATAATTGTAGACTCGATCGTTACGGGAAGCCATACGAATCAGGTCACATTGCAGATTTATACAGACAACGTCCAATTAAAGATAGAAGGCAAACAAATCACGCTTCAGTGGATTAAAGCACACGGGGGTAGCGAGAAATGAAAGAGCAGACCAACTTGCAAAAGAAGCAAGTACTCTAGAGGGGAATGGTATGGAGAAATATCAAGAGTACAAGTGAAGAGAGAAATAGCGGCTGAATTAATAGATGTAGGTTGGAAAACAGATTGGACAACAGCTTATGGGAATAGAGTGATATATAGCATTATCCCTAGTCCGGGAATACGATTTAAGGACATTGATCCAAAGTGCACACAGATTTAATTTAAAAAGGCATGTAATTTGACGCTGTCAATCTGAAAAAAGAGTTCAGGCAAGAGAAATTTTTAGGTCTTTTTGTATCAGAAAGAGCATAGAATGACCACCAAGGATGTTAAAAGAAACAGGCGAGGAAATAATATGAGAATGGGGAAAATATGCGAGAAAAAGTATGAATGAATATGAAAAAGAGTAGCGTGATTAAATGTAACTGAGAAGTAAAGTGACTATTAAAGAATATAGAGATTGATAGTACTTGGTTATAAGTGATAAGGACCAATAATGAATGATCAAGGTGTAGTGTTGAATATCGGACAAATCAACATAATGTTTGGAGAAATGAGGTTGAGAAGCTGTTGCTTTGGCGGTCGTTACGCTAGATATTCCCATCCTATTCTATACTCTACCTCACATCTCCTTCGGGAGCAATATGACTCTCAATACTATTCCTCTCTTTCCATAGCCTGAAGCATTAAGCAGATGGGTTATCCTTGGGCATGTTTCCCGTCCTGTCCTGTACCTGGGAGGTATCCGCTGGAACCAGGGGGTTTTCAGAATGGCGTCGGACACCATATCGGAGGCGAGAGTGCGTATTTCCCGTTGCAGTTGGGACGGATTGCGACAGCCGAGCTCGATTTCCGTAAGCAACTTACGGAGGTAGCACTCGTCAGAGTCTATGAAACGTTGCGTTTAAAGCTGTCGTACAGATTTGTAGTTGGCGGGTTAAATGAGCAAAAGAGCGACGTTGTCCAGCGCGATTACCACAGTGTAGTATTTGGTGGTGTTGGAATAAATTATTATTTGCCATAAATTGAGCTTCCACCTTGGCAAACCAGAGGGCTGGGTTAGCGCTCCAGGAAGGTGCTCTTGTATACAGTGCGCAGGTCGTGCTAAAATAACTAGGCGAGTGTTCGAATGCCTGATCGCCACATGTTCATATTTAAATAATATTCAGAGTATTAGGTAGTCAATAACGACAATCTTCAAAAGTTAAACTTTTTAATATTCGCCATTTAAAGAAATATCATTAACACTGGAGCAACGAAAACGAATCTCGAAGTAAAAGGTTAACTGCACGCCACTAACCTTGTGCTTGTATTACGTATTCAATATTACGTTCTACTTTGAGACCCTATAGCTCCAAAATTGGTATAATATACGAAAATTATCGAAAATCTTCTGCTTTATAATTTTCATTAGAAGTAGTATTTGCCTAAAGGGCACGGTTAAGAAGATATTAGCGACACTCTATCTTTGAGCGTCATTTTTCCAAGATAGCGGCGGAAGTGGCAGCATCTTGAGTTCGCAGATTTTTCTGTTTAATAGAGGCATAAAAGTCTACATCTGCGACAAATTTTAAAACTCGCCGACCCGCTTTTTCAAGAGTAGCTGCTACGGATTATCTAAAGCAGAGCATGAGAACGTGCGAATGAGGCAACTTGTCGTAGGCGCCTCGGTAAGAGTGGCAAATAAAACAACTGAAAATGCCATTAAACACTATAAGCACAACACAAAGAAATTCTGCCATACGAACCAAATATTCTAGCGTCGCGCCGGTGCTGTAGCCAGTATGTTATAAGCTATCACTTAATGCCACTTGCAATTGTTTTATTTGCCACCGTGCCTCATTTGCACGTTATTGCGCTGTACAGTAGCTGGTTCACTACTACATGCTATTTCTCATTGCTTACGTACAATGCCTTTTATTGAAAATGCACAACAAGAACTGGAGTACCTACGATGCTTAAACTTTATTAACATAATGACCTATAAATGATGAAAAACTCCGAACCAAGAAACCATAAATAGTGAACTTCTTCAGTAATGTGTCGGTCCTTTTCGTGATGTAACACATTGTCTACTCCGCGTAAAATGATTCGGTATATTTGGAGGATAACTCATCCCAGGCTATTCTTGCTCTATTTGGAAACTGAGCTGGAATGTCGGGAGGGTAGAGTACATTGGAGCCCTGCACAGGCCAAAATTCCCTGTCCGGCCCGACTGGAGGAATAAATCTGACGCGGTCCAAAAAACCGACAGGCTCAAAAAACCCGACGTAACCCTGATACATTTTTAAACTGAGACCCGATCTGACCTAAACGCGAGTTTTGAGCCGGACCACGTAAAAGGCTGAAGAGGAAAATCCTCCTCTTCGGTTCACCATAAAAATAATGCTTGTCCGGGTCAGTACGAAATGAGAATCCTTCGCTGCAATTCAGTATGAAAATAACATCTGTTCGAGTCTCACACGACAATTCTCCGATGCGGTACAGTACGAAAATAGCCCGTCTGATTAAGGAAAGTCACGAAATCGTCCGTTTCGAATAAATACAACGGCTTGAAAAGTCCGATCGGCCTCATAAGCTCGACAGGTAAGACAAGTCTGAAAGGACCCTAAGGGCCCGACAAACGCAAATGGCTCCACAAGCCCGAGAAGCCCGAGCGAGACAATTGGATAAATTTTTAAACTAAGGTCCAACTAAAAAAGGTACATTATTCAGTCTTAGGCCTAACATGTCCCAGACATGTTCAATTGGCAAAAAGTCAGAAGACTTAGAAGGCGAGTACAAGTGCCTGGGATTCTTTGTTGTAGTTTCTAGTAACACGAGCAATGTGAAGCTGTGCATTATCTTGCCGGAAAAGAACATTTTTCAGGCCTTTAGAACACAGGACAGCAACCAGGTCCAAGATATCGTAAAATCATCTTAGTACCCACAATGAAGGATAGAGGCGACCTACTACCGTAACCAATAATACCCCAAACCATAATTTCAAAAGCCTAAGCGATAGCCCTGGAAACAAAAACAGCAACAATTTGTCTTTTATGACACCTTTAACCCTTGCATGTCACAAAATTTCATTCACGGTTTTAATTTAATCTCTTGTTACACCATTTCAGACTTTGACGGCGATGTTCAGCTGTAAAAGGTCACATCAGGTGTAGTCGATAGGAATAAATCCTAAATGAACAGATCCTTCAATAAATGAAGGGTCCAGAGGAATAACGATGAATGTCACATAAATGCTGAAATTGAGTTAGTGGTGCCATTTACTTACTACAGTAGAATACTATAAATTCTATATGTTATCCAGACCATAAATGCTGACAATATCAAAATATAAGCGAATATGTTTCAACAAAACAGCAAGAACCAATTAATGTTTGGAACATATAAGTTGAAATTTCTCTAATTCATGTTTTTGTGACATTTATCGTTATTCCCCTGGACCCTTCAAATGTAATCCATAGATTACTTGTTTAGTCTTGAATCGGCCCTTTACAGCCAAAACTCGAAGGTACCTGTCTTGAGCTACGGGGGTCATGCTGTTAAGTCTAGTGTCTCTGAACCGACGATTTCAACCTTCTCAAGACCAGGTTTTATGGCAGTTCAATATAGCGACCCATTTCCTGTACATTCAGTGATGAATCTCCTTATATGATAAACTGACTACTCGCATGGCAACAAGATATCAGAATTAACGTGTTCTCTAACTCTGAGCACCATAGAACTCTTTTTGATGACAGTTCAGTAACGTCTTAGAGAAACAAACGAGTAGAAAACACCTTAGACATGAAGCTTCCGAAAGAAACAACTATACTTCATCAGATTATGATTAATTTTTGATCATTTCTTCATAACATTAGTATAAATATATACAGGGTGATCATTTTAAAACTCCCCGCCTTGAATAACCGTTAATTAGTAGAATTATCAAAAATTGCTGAAACGCTACGAGTTTGTTTTGAAGGGCGACATTTAATAACCTACTCTAGATAGTTGGGAAACTTGCACCCTCTCCCCCAACCACCCCCTCCCCAGAATTCTAAATGACACTACCCCATGTGTGATGTATCATTTTAAAGGGTATAAAACTCAATTTTTTACATCAAAGAAAATAAAAATCGGCCTAGCCGTTCGTGAACTAGAGATAAAAATGTATTTAATTTAATCAATACAGTTCTGTCTCTAGTTCACGAACGGCTGAGTCGACTTTAATTTTCTTTAATGTAAAAGATTGAGAGTTTTATATCCTTTAAAATGATATATCACACATCGGGTAGTGCCGTTTAAAATCTTGGGCTGGGAGTGGTTGGGGGGAAGGTAAAAGTTTCCCAAAATTTTAAATGGCACTACCCTATGTGTGATATATCCTTTTAAAGGGTATAACATTTTCAATCTTTTACATCAAAGAAAATTAAAATCGGCCCAGCCGTTTGTGAACCACAGACAGAAATGTATTGATTAAATTAACGGTTTAATTTTCTTTCGTGTAAAAGATTGAGAATTTTATACCCTTTAAAATGATATATCACACATGGGGTAGTGCCATTTAAAATTTTGGGGAGGAGGTGGTTGAGGGGGAGGGTGAAAGTTTCCCAACTGACTAGAGTAGGTTATTAAATGTCCCCCTCCAAAACAAACTCGAAGCGTTTCAGCGATTTTTGATAATTTTACTAACTAAAGAGTTATTCAAGGTGGAAAGTTTTAAAATAATCACCCTGTATATATCCTAAAATTGAACGTTGTGGGTAGTCTAGTTAGTGCCTTAATATTGTTTATGTTGTGTAAAACTTATTTAATCAAACATTTTTTGTAAAAACATTTGTACAAGTAAGCCTCCTATTACAGACACTCCCTCGAAGCGGACAATTCCTATAAGCAAACAAATTTTGTAGAACCCAAGTATTACTAAGACATGCTAAATGGTCTCTTTCAACCGGACGTTCCCAATAAATGAACAAACAAAATGTGGAACCGACACTGTCCGCTTACTGGAGACTTTACTGTAGTGCTACTTAATAAAAATCGTTGATGACACCATCGCTCTCAAACCATAGCAGTTAGACAGAAGTGAATAAGTTAATTTCAGAATATGCTTCATAATTAAGAATGCATGTTGCACAGTAACAAAAGTGTCACTTTGACTGTTTAAGAATCCGCGACACTACGCTAATCATACAAAAAGTACGCCTAGAATTAACAAACTTGTAAAATTGCAAATCGTACTTAGAGACTTCATATATGGGTTTTTATAAATTAGATGCCTGGAAATTCTGAGAAAACGCTGAGAATTGAGAAAAACACTGGAAATTTACTCTAAACACTCGTAGACACTAAATAACCAACCGATTATTATTTCGAAATTATGGAATACGTCATACCATGCTTTTAGGAGTATTTACTAGAATTATAAACAACAATGACTGAGAAGTCCAAAATGGGAACGTTGTTGACAGGATCTTATAAAAATATGTTATATTAATGTCGCAACCGTCCAAAGTGGCATGTAGAAGGCTTAGACTAAATTGACTGTAATCGAAACACATGGCATTTATCTGTCGAAAACTAAACTAAAAAACAACTTTTGATGCAAGTTGCAGATTTAGCTATAGCCTTAGATGACTAGAAAGTGTGATAGATTTGTTATTACACACACATTAATTTGTTGCGGGTTTTTTCGAAAACGATATTAAAATATTTGCGTAAACACGTAACGTTATTCTTTGTGTAGAAAGCTGTAATTGCGTTGAATGAGTCACATCTTATGGAAAACGAATATTATAAACGTAGTCAAGATCGCAAAATAAACTCATTTTCACTGTATTACAAAATTAGCGTAACAAATAAATCCATCTCCACCCTCAAACGTGAAAATAACGTTTCGTTCTACGACACGTGCTTTTCGTAAATCTGTGTTGTAGTTTCCTGTTTTTATGGTGCGTTTAATAAAATATTATTTGAAGAATCATTTCAAAGATATAAAGAAAGTAGAAAATTGATGAAAAATTAGTCAAGAAGTAAGTAAAAGCAAAACTCACTTGCAATGAAGTGGTACTAAATCTCTTTACGTGAAATAGATATTACCTGTCTCGGCGTTTTTGTGAAATATCATTGATACTGAAATTATATAATTTATTCCATAAGTACTTTCCACACTGTATTTCAAAATTACAATCTTTATTCAAAAATATTTTAATACTTTATTTATTCAGACCAACCGGCACTTTTAATTTTAATATTTCTGGAGAAGAAAATTAAAAATAAGTTGTATACCTTTGCCATTATTTCTTTCAATACTGTTTAACTACCATTTAGTGCGGTTCGAGTCATTTTCTACTCGAGAGCTGTCAACAGTTTCTAATATTATCAAACTAAATTTTAAGAAATGAACTTTATTTCAACAATTTCTCTGGTCCGTTTTAATTAAAGACTTCGAATTTAAACTATTGCGTCTAAAATGTAAAACTGCAAGAGGTGTAAAAAAATCATGCAAATACGGCATACAAAAAAAATAATAATCGTTACCTCTATTAATTAATTGCAGCTTGCTCCATGTAACAATTTCCTTTAAATTAGGTCATCTCATAGAGAAAGGTGTAACAAATAAGTAAGCCGAAACGCAATGTTCTATTCCGATTTGTTCTAAAGATCCATTTTTCTAATTACTGACTCGATTTACTTAACCTGAGAAAACAATAACATTTCTAGAAATGATTTTCCTCAATTTTAAAGCCAGTTACTTTAACGTATTACCTACCCCTTAAAGATAACAGTTTCATTCCAGTCGAAGTAGCTGGATAGTATTTGTATGACCTATCAAGCTATGCTTTAGGAGTCTGAAAATGAAAATAAACACAAGTTCTATTTTATACAAAGAATTCTGGCCATGTTTCACAATAAAACTCTTTTCGATTTTCAGAAAATTCCATTAAGTAAATATATTACAAGCAAAAGCAGCTTTTTCTAATGTGATTTCCTTATGGTTTCAATATAGTGCCCTCGCTGATGTTTAAGAAAATATATAGTCAAGTAGCTGGTTATCTAAATAGAATTCTTTTGTTTTGTTGTATCTGGAACGCCCATCCATTTTCTGAATCAATCTGCTGAAATGAAATTCTTTAGAAAAAAAAAGAAATAATTCGAAGAATATATTTATTTATTTAGTATTACATTTATAAATCTCAATATAATTATTCTTGATTAACTAATTTATAAAAATGCGACGAAGTATCGGCTAGCAATTCAGCGGGAATGCCAAATTCTAAAACTTGACCGTCTCCCATCACCAGCACCCTATCACAATCTAATACAGTCTGTATGCGATGTGCAATCGTAATCACCGTGCTTTTTCTAAAGACAGTACGTAAAGTCGTTTGAATAAGACGATCGGTTTCTTGATCCACATTTGCGGTTGCTTCATCGATGCATAAAATCTGTCAACATAACGCGGTCGTTTTGTCGAAATTTTTTAGAATAATAAATAAATTAATTAGTACCTTAGTATTATGGAGCACAGCTCTGGCTAAACAGAACAACTGCTTTTGTCCTACGGAAAGATTTAATCCTCCAGATAAAATTGAGAAATCTAATCCTCCAAGTCGTCTAACTGTCGGGGCGAGATCAACTCTGGTTAAAGCAGACCAAATTTCTTGATCTCGGAACTCCTTTAAAGGATCTAAATTTTCTCTTATAGTTCCAGAAAACAAAAATGGCTCTTGAGGAATACAAGATAAACGCGACCTAAAAATATTTTCAAATTCCTCGTATCTACTTAACAATGCACACTTCTAACTGAACATTATTACCTTAAAGCATGAATTGACATACGTGAAATATCCGCAGAATCAATTGTAATCGACCCGGAATAAAGTTCTACTAATCTAAAGAGGGCCACAATAAGCGAGCTTTTTCCAGCTCCGGTTCGTCCTACGATGCCGATTTTTTCAGCCGGTCTGGTCTCAAATGACACACCTTTCAAAGCGGGAGCCAAATGGTTTCTAGTATAACAAAAAATTATTTTAGAATGTTTTCTCGTTATAATTATGATTACATCTCTTTTAAGACGTCAAAGAGAAAGCAGATAGAAAATTGCGGATTCATTTATTAAATGTAGTTCGTAATTAAAATGAGATTCTCGATCCAATTTTAATTACGATCACGTAAAGTGTAACCGTTTTCAATTTAAACTAGGTACTACCTGTACTTCAAAACCACATTATTAAAGCTGACAACTCCTTGACATGGCCAAGCATACGGAGGATCCATAATATACGTTGCTGTTTCGGGTTCTACCTCTTCGATATACTGACTAACTCTTTCCACGGCAATCATTTCTCTCTCGGTCTCCGTAAATGCATTCACGACCCCGCTCAACAGTCCCGTCATCGACAGCGCATAAGATATCGCCAATCCGACCAAACCTAAATATGTAAATTTAATTAAAAGCAAATACTACAATATGAATCGGCGAAGACAAAAACCTGGATTTGCAACATCGAACTGGTGTTGAATTACAGCTATGAATCCTACACCTGTCACCATGGCCACTCCTATAAATTGTAAACGTAAACCCAACCACCGAGCAGCGATCTGACTAGCAAATTGGGCCTTGATGTTAGCCTCTACATATTCTTCGTTATCTCTTTTAAATCTTTGTGTTGCTCGTAGGGCTCTTATTGTTGGTAAACCTGTTCAAATATAAGAATGATTGACACACACGTATATTCAGATTAACTTAATGAAATGAAAACAAGGTATCCGACAAGAAAGATTTTATACTATATTGTACTCTTGCAAAGAAATGGTAGGATTAAAGGTGCCTTTGGTTTTTCTTAAAAAAAATCTTATGTAAGAGTAAGAGTAAAAAAAATATATGTAATGCTATTTAAAGTGGTGTAAGAAGAGTCTTGCATCACTCTAAAATAAAATTGGATTCTAAACGTATTCAAATACCTTTAGACATTTGCTCTCTATATCACACAGGTAACTTCTAACATTATTAAAAAGACCAGCAGGTTTTTGATTAAAAAAGAAATACAACTGAAAAACAAATTTATTTCTAATTACAAGAATATATAGACAAAGTTAAAAAGGAAATAAACTCAAAATTACACAGCATATTATTTAAGGGTCGGTTCTAGTGCTTGATAACCAATTCCCATCTTTTTCGCATGGAATTCACCTAACTTTTTCTTCGAAATACAACGATATCAAGCTTGAACCACAAATCTGATTAATTCCGTTTTCAGATATGATACTTGCTGTCCTTTGACATCAGTTTTTTTATAGGACTAAATGCTTTTGGGTAAAATAGATAACTTCTTGTTTTTATATTCACCTTATTTTAAACACATAATCTTAATCAACTATGTAGCATCCCTACCAAATTAGTGCATGCGCGTGTGTTAGTGGTGAAAGAAAAAGTTGCCTGTGGGGGTACGAAAGGGACAGTCTTTTGAATAATTTTGATCAAGATTTTCTAGTCAATCACAATTATTCTTTCCTTTTTGTTTTATTTTATAGTTTATAAAATAAATAAATAATTAACACAGGATCCAAAACGCCTTCTTTTTCTTTAAAAATAGCAATTAGCCGCTATAACTATAATGAATTGTGGACTGTATAACTAATTTACAGACGCAGCCTTATTACCGACTGCATCTGCGTCAAAGGGTAAAGAGAAACCGAGAGACAGCCGTTGCAGTTCGTTCGTTTTAACGTTTGGCTGTGAAGGAGTTGACCTCTTCTTCGACAGATTGAATGTAATTGTTAGAATAGGAGTCCGAGAGAGATGGTGCCAGGAGCGCAACGTGTAAAAAGGAAGGGCAAGGTCGTCAGCAAGCACCAAGCAGCGCAACTCCGCCAGGGACAATGTAGTGTAGCTTCCGCGTGCGTAGTGGAAGACGAAGATCGCTCAATGGCCGAGAAGTAAAAGAAAACCCGACTCTAGGAGCTAAAGCGAAAAGAAAAACGGCCATCCCCAGATCGGTGTTAGAAATGGTATGATGGTTGTAATGAGTGGATGTAAACCTTAGTGAGAACAGGGAGTTTCTTTGCTGTGGACCTGAAACGGAAAAACGAGACAATCTGATCTTGATTACATTACGGTTAGTACAATGCAGAGAATAGTTTTATTGACGCAGGACTGAGAAGCTAACGAAGGGCTAGAGGGCCATTTTCTAGGGTGTCCCTCAGTTCAAGGGTAAGAAAAATGACATTGTGGAGATATTTAGCTAATGCTTTATGCGTCGAAGCACAGTAAGTTGAGTTGGGCCTCTCGATTGGAATGATACAGACCCTGGAGGGATTCGAAACGAGCGTCAATAGGGGGCACACCGCCGGTACGATCGCATACCTCCCCCGAGAGATGGAAGCGGTCCAACCGGAGCATTTCTCTACAGATCCACCTCTCTTTTTGTCGAAGACGCTGACTGTGTCATCTGTCGATGTACAAGCTCCGCTCAATGCACATCTCAGCAGTTCAAAGAAAAATGATAAAACGCCCATTTGCTGGACTGAAGAAAGTGATCCTGCTGACACAAAATGCATCGAGGGACTCGCAAGCGCTACCTTGCTCTCTCACGCTGCAAGCAGCGCTCCGCTATCGGTAGCGTTCTCGAGCAATCTATTGGTGACCAGCGAAAACCACTAGGTTTCTATCCACAGAAGCTCAATGATGCGTAACGCAATTACTATGAAGTTTTTTCGATACATGGTGGATGAAAAATATTTCATGGTTTGCTGTCTTTCGCGTTTCAAAATTTTATAGGACATATCACGCATAAAACCGGAAGAACTCGCGCGCGAACGGGCAACGGATAGTGGATTAACCACAATTCCCAACAATGTGAATACGTCGTTGTTATTGCAGCAAGTTTCTTTTCCAGGAGTAGACAGCAATATTTATTGTGATTCATCCACAGCGGTACTTCGCATCTACGTTCCAGCATTCTTACACAGTCAGGTGTTTGCTATTTTCCACCAGCCATCGCATTCCAGCGGTCGAGCCACGCGGGAAGCTGTGCAGCGGAGGTGCGTTTGGCCTGGACGGCAGCGCGATATTGCACGTAAGACTCGGATGTACATTTCATGCTAACGATCCACGGTTACACGTCACGCAGTCAGCCCGCTACAAAGTTTCAATCTGGGATCGCAACCCATTTCGCATGGTTTTCGCTTCTGTTTGACGATGATCGACTGCTACACTAGGTGGCCGGAAGCAACACTCATTGCAGACATCGCCGCCGAAACCGTATCGTATTCGCCTCAAGTCTTCTTTGCCTTTTGAATGACAGAAGCTACTCGGAATGGTTCACTACAGACCAGCCGCCTACACATCCCAGACAAATGGCGCTTATGTGCCACCAGACGAACGATTGTGTCGGCATCCTGCCCATCGCGGATCTACGCACGGCCCTGAAGAAAGACTCTGACTGTTCCGGAGATTTGTTCAAAGAAGGTCTCCGTACTAGTGACCTCATCGACTTCGCGGAGAGGTCACGCCAGCACAAGCAGCAATGTCGAGTGCTCCCATTCAGTCACCAACTTTCAGATACCACCTGCGTGCATCGAGATTTTCGCACCTACAGTCACGTATTAAGAAGACACTTCACCAGCTCTTCCGGCTCACACAAGGTCTACAACACCCCTGCAAACATAGCAGTGGATCGACTCAATCCCACCTTCATAGCCGCCGAAGACCATCGTCTATCGCTGCCCGCTATCCCGGATCGGTGGCAGCCAGCCGTGTCTACGACGTTGCAGGTCGTTGCCCTGGCGTAGGCGTCTGTGACCTGCGACGTCGCAGGCGTCTGCACCACCCACACCAACAATATCGCTCCGCGGTCGCTCCATTATAGTTTACTGCGCTTTCGTGCTGTAGCGGCCTAGCATTGTCGGAACAGTGCGTGTGACTTGTCCAGTTGCGTTGTTTAAGACCTTAACGTAACATCTAAAATATATTTAATGCGCCTGGGGATGCTCTCTCTTCGGGTCCGCCAGAATTGTCTATCCACTGTTAATACTTACTGCTATTTAATATTTTACTCACCATATTACACACCGTAAGGTTTAAGATAATTACAAGTGAAATTCTCTCTCTCTCTCTCTCTCTCTCTCTCTCTCTCTCTGCTATTTGGACGAGGCAAGTTTTGTGCTGGCGGTTTTTCATTAATCGCCAAATAGGGGGGGGGGGAGCTAAGGGGATCAAAGTCGGGAATTTTGCACTTTTTTGAAAAGTAGAATCGCAATAACTCGAGAACGGGCAGGCCGATCTTAACCAAACTTAAAAGAGGGTAGCTGTGGACGTCGGTGTGGGGGTTTTGCAAAGATATCGAAACGGCATTTAGTTCCCCGATTCAGTGTCTTCGCGTGCATCTGATGCCGCTCGAACCGATTTCGCATCTTACGGCCGTTAGAGGGCGCGACAGACCGAACCAAAGAGGGTTCGTAGCTCAGAAAGTATAAGGGCTACGGGTGTCTGGCTCTCGCCGATCGGCGCAGCTTCGCAGGTACGGCGGGATAGGAGAGAAAGTCCGGTGAAAAACCAAAGAATTCCGAAGCTCTCCAAGACACCGTTTGGGAAATCTATGAACTTAACAATCCCCACCAAAACCGCCCGGATAGTCTGATCAACATAATATTCCAGATTTGTGTTCTGGGAGTGTTTCTTGAGAAAATTTAATTCAATTCGACAACTTCGCACTTTTCTCCATGGCACGCCGAGACGCCCACTTGAAAGAATTTGTAACTCGGTTAATTATGGTCCGATCAAGTTGGGATCTGTTTTTAAACTAAAGGGCATTATCAGGGCAACAAGTTTAGGTGGATACCAGTTACGTCCCCTCGTTTTCTGGGATCGATTAGAAAAAAAAACGTATTTTGCTTTCTTTTGGACCTTTTTGGAACGAAGTTCAATGCACTTTTTTCCTATGAGATCATCTTCTAGGTCGAAAACGCGAAAAACGGCTCTTTGAGCTAGAGAGACGAATCTTTTGTAGTAAACGTAACTTTAGTGACCTGTACGTAAATTCCGAGTCTTCGGCTGATTGATTCGGCATGTAGTACTCCCAATTCTGTATGCACTTTGGCACTAAATGGCCGGAGGAATTTTGGAGATAGGAAATTTTTAAATTTCTTGTGAATTTGTTATTTTTGGTTTTTCGTTATTTGTGCCGGAACGGTATGTCCTATCGACTCGAAGAACAGGTAAAGATACGAAAAAAGTGTAATACTCCCTTTTTTTTCGAGAAAGCACTCCTTGTACCTGAAAATCGAGTCTGATGGTATAACGTAGAAAAGTTGTTTGGGTAACCCATATCTCGCGCTCTCGAATATTTGATTCTTATGGTGAGGGATATACCAAAAGTTATAGCAAGCATAGCACGTGTGTAAGTAGGTGATTGTGCCAACTGGTGATTTTTCAATATTATTGTCAATAAAGTTAATATAATTCATCCGCTTATAATTTATTTACGCAACGAACTCGGAAAAATTCTCTTAATAAATTTGATACAAATTCGTCTTAAAAATAAGAAATTATACAATACCTTTTAGGCACCGGTAAAAGATAAAATGTCGATTACGGGTTACAGCAAAGTGCTCAAAATGACATCAAACAAACTTGACATGGAAAAGCTTACGCCGCTGGTAATAAGCATTGCAAGATTTATTTATATCAAAGTAAGTGACTCTTCATGTTCGAACAGCAGTGTATTTAGCATTAAAGGATGATCCACAAGTTGATAATTTCATATGCGAAAATCAAGTATGCTCGGTTGCTCTCGTGAAACTCGAGACTTGTGTATAGAAGCTCATCATATATACGTAAAACTGGGTAATGCAAACGCGTGTGTCTTGAACTTCTAGTAAATTCCTAAGCTTAACGTAAATATGTAAAAATCGATGCAAGCACTTATATAAAGATACCATGCGATAAAAAACGATCTTTAGGTTGATACCAACAGTAAATAAATAAATTCAAAAGAATTCAAACTTACCTTGTAAGGTTTCGTTAAAATGGCTGTAAACAGGCGATAGAGTAACACTTGACAGTCGTTTCAGTTCTCTTGATGTTAGTCTATAATAATGTTGTAACCAATGATAGACAGGTATTAAAGGAACTAGAACTAAACACAACCATGGTAAACCGTAGATTGTAAGAGCAACAGATCCTAAAAAGACATTTTGGATATGAAAAAAAGTTTTTACAAATGAAAAACTCCCATGACTTACCTATTACGCCGAATATTTGCGCTAATAGTATATTTAAAATGAACGGAAGGGAATCGTCTACTGTATATGTGTCACTTGAAAATCTATTTAATATCCTTCCTAGAGGTTGAATATCAAAGAACGTGATCTTGGACTGCCAGAAAATAAAGGAAAACGTTAGATACTTTTAATAGAAATTATGTAACATGTCTTGTAGATTATGTGATTAGTGATGTACCTAAGAAGTTCGCTTCTTTAACAAATTAACGCTATGCAAATTAAAATATTCTCTACATTATAGTGCTCCCTAAACTGGTCTGATAGATCTCATCTCATGTCGTGTTTAAAAAATAATTGAAACTACTAATAATACTTCTATACAAAGTTGCAATTCTGTAACACTTGGGTCAAATTTTTATTGAAAACTGAGAACTCAAAATCTTCCTCATACTTTATAAATTATGATCTTTACATACAGAAAAATTAGAATTCTCGTGAGAATCGAACCCACAACCTTGATAATCCGGACTTGGTCTAATCAACTGAGCTTAGCTTATTCCCAAAATATCTCCTTGTATATCTTTAAAACAAATGAAGTGAAGATATCAATTTTGTGTTTTAAAAATTTCTGTTCTCCACGTTAAATGTAATTATATCATTTACACATCTCTTGTGCGCTTTTTTCTTAGTTTTACTTCCAAAAGTATTTAAGAAGAAAATCAGTGCAGTTTAAGAAGCTGTTTACACTATCGATCGCTTAATCAAACCTGTGATATTTAAATGTAGTACATACTCACCCAAACAATAGCACGTAATAACAATTTGTGTATTTTGCTAGCGGCAATCACACCTCCATAAGCGAACAGGAAAGCCCTAAACAGCGTAAATATCGAATTTGCGACGGCAAATAAAACATAAACCAGCAAGTAACTGTTGACACTATCTCCCGCAATAAAAAACCAGGAAGGTGAAGCTAACACAATTTGATCCGTTGGAATCTCATGATAACTAGCATTAGTGCTATTGGATGTTTCGTCAGAAGAAACCCAGTATGAAAGCCACCAATCTGTCATGTTTCTAGAAGTTTGCATCAACGTCAAAGCAAGTAAAATAGATAAACTTAATAAGTGACCGATAGCTTTCCAATAAGTTGAATAAACACCGAATTCTACTGTTCCAGTTTGACGAGTTTCTTCGTTAAGGATACTATCGTTATCATCAGATGGGGAATCTTTTTCTATGCTTTCTATATAACTGGACCGATCAGATTGTAAACTATCTCCAAGTTCTAAGTCAATAGGCAAAAACTCATCAATATTTGATAAGACCTCAGCAGGTTTTCCTAAACAAAAAAAAATCTTTACCAGAACAAAGCAAATGATCCAATAAATACCTTGTTGTCTTATAACACCGTCTTCCATGACGATAACTTTGTCAGCATGAATCAAATATTTCACGTGATGCGTACACAAGATCCTGGTTTTGTTTTTCAATAAGCCCATTATGCAGTGCTGGAAAATATGTTTAGCAACTTTGCTATCAACGGCCGATATAATGTCATCTAAGAGATAAATAGGTTTATCTTGATAAACAGCTCTGGCTAAAGCAATACGTGCTTTTTGTCCACCAGATAAAGTCATCCCTCCTTCTCCAACTCCGGTTAAATCGCCATTAGGTAATAAAAGTAGATCGTCATTCAAACAACACACATGAAGAACACTTTTGTATTTTTCCTGATCGAAAGTTTTTCCAAACAGTATGTTATCTCTAATCGTGCCGCGTTGAAGCCAAGGTTGTTGAGTTACTAGGCCAAAACCTGTACAAACAAGACTGTCACTTAAAAATCTATCAGAACGTGACCATCTGAAGTGGTAGCTACAGTGGTGTACTAAGTGTGCTTTAAATCTGTGCTTTCTATGTGGTTTAAACAAATAGTAGTATGTGCAGAATCTTATAGTCCGGGTGGATGGCGGCTGTAAGAGCACTTACGTCATCGAGTTGAAAAAATTTTAATTTTTGTAGTAGAAGTCGACTATTCGTAGATACAGGAAACGTTTGTCAGTCAAGGCACAAAGAAAGACTTAACTTTTATTTTATTTAGTTAATGAATGAAATTGCTTTAGTTAGTACAACTCGAAAAGTTTCGTCGACCACATCATATCTTAGATAATAAGGCAGTTCGACCAAATACAGAAGTGGATCGTTACTTGCCTTTAAAGCGAGATTCGTATAGCTGATAACTTGGGACCAAAATACAGGATTTTAAACACACAGTGTAAAACAAAATTATCAAGATTAATAGAATAGTTCGAGGTACCGGACACATTTTTACAACAGAAAGTTGAATGTCTCCATGTTGTTTTAAGAATTACAAGGCGGCGTATATACCGTTGATGCCGTAATGCAACTTTTGGATTCTGCCTAAACGCCATGGTAGAGAGAGTCCAGTATCGTTTATTATGTGAACCAAATCTCCTCCAGCCAATGATACGGAAGGTTTGGTCCCTTTGTTGCGTTGTTGTAAGGTATGTAGATACCAAGGTGCCTGCGATTTCAAAAATCTTGATGTAATCGCTGAAGTAATAGCCATCGGGATAATCTACTGAGCCTTAAATACCGGTAAAATCAGGGTTGCCTAAAGCATTTATGGTCTCTAACGTCAAGAAATGATCAGGAATAAAAGCAGTGCAGTCATTAGGGTTCCAACTCACCTCAAAAACAGAACCGTGTAGAATTCCTCGTATGTCAATATTTAATTTCCAATTACTCTGGAAAGGCGAGTTTTGACGAATTTGATTCCGGCTTCCCAAATACCGCCGATACGAGAAGCGGAAGGAGGATCGAAGGTCCATAAAATATTTCCCTTCTCCGCTGCTTCACTAATACACTGCATGCGGTGACGTTATACACCAACAAAGGTAATTCCACAATCGCTGTATGCCTGCACCTTCCTCGACGCGCGATAAAGCATCGTAGGGTGTCCAAGAAGGCTTCGCTAACTCTAGATGAACTGCCTTTGTAGCCAGGCAGACGAAAAGACAAATGTAACCTTTATGAGTTTTAGAGAGAGTTGCTCTTTGAGAAGTCTTGCTATGTCCTCTTGGAAAGAAAAACTTTGAACTTCCTCAGTTAGCAACAGCAAGGCGTCAGGCAATTCTACAGTGCCCAAGGAACTTATAATGCGTTCTGTAGGATTGCACAAATTGTAAATGAAGCGACGAGAGTAAGCTACAATCCGTTGTAGTTTGGCTAATGAGGACCGACGAGTTAGTAAATTATCAAATAAACCACAACGTGAGCTAGCTAGTAAACCCAGCCTTCTTTCTTGTGCAAGAATAGCCGAAAATAATCGACCAGACGAAAAAGAGTTAGCATTAGAGGCGGACCAAGAATTTCTTTAATGGGAAAGCCATGCTGGCCTAGTTCGATTGCGATTGCGATGGGAGTACACCACGAGATGCGCAGTTCGCACGATTATCCACGATAAAGTTGCTTGTAGAATCAGTTCATGCGAGAATTCTTGTTTGTTATTATTAATTAAAAATGATATTAATTTGGACAAGAGAACCGCAGCACAAAGTTGATTTGATTATTTGTAGGGCAGCATAGGTAGATGACCGTTCCGTAATCTAGCTCAGCAGCATCACAAAATCCGTGAATTTCACAAGAATTACAATCGCTAAAAGATAGATGGCGAGGGATTTGTAAATCAGGAAGTTGGGTTGATTCAAAGTTATATTGGATCTAACGACCACAACAGTTCGTGAAGGGGAGTTTCGCTCCACTCGAGACCTAACAACGATACGTGTTGAATAATCCTTTTAGCAAAGAAGATTAACGAAGGAACTAATCCGAGGAAATCAAAAATTTTAGCTATTTCTGAAAGAATTATAATTATTCTCGAGGTTTCTACCTTATACAAAACAACATCACGACTTGGAAACCACTGCAAACCTAGAATTTCTATCGAATTTTGCGTAAAGCTAAAAAAGCTAATCACAATGAGTCGTACTAATTAGAATATGCCCACACATTGGTTTAATGTCAGCAGTAAACACCACAGCATTCAATCGGAACTTTAATAAGATGGTTGCGATGTTCTGTAACTCTCGATATATTAGATGATGGTCCAATGACGTTTCATTGGGGGTCCTTGCAGACGCATCGAAGTAACAAGTACTTGATGGTACTGCTATCGGGCAGTGAATACATTTTATGCAAAACGACGTTCAAGAAATTTATTTCTGAGAAGTACCAAAACACTTAACTGAGAAAAATTTGGTTCAGGGCCATTGAAGGACGATGTAACATATTGACTGGAATCACTACGTTGATAAGAAGTTTTATAGTTTCACGTGAGATGTTTTGAAAACCAGGTGGAACTTCGTCCAACTCCTAAAACTCGAAGTCACAAAAAGAATAATAATCGAAGGGGTTTTTGAAGATACAGGTCTCATTATTACCCAACAAAACACTTTGTTTCTAGTCGTAGACTGATTAAATTTTCCTGTGATCTTCCTGTTTCGGAGGATGTTATACAGTCCTGCACGGGCCGAAATTTCCATTTCCCCCACTTGACACGACCCAAAAAAAAACGGCAACTTCTTGATCGGCCCCGCAAGCTCGAAAAACCTGAGAAGCCCAAAAGGCCCCACAGAGAAGCCCGAAGGTCCGAGAAGTCCAAAAAGTCCGACGACCCAAACAATCGAACAGGCCGTATGGTCCGACAGACCTGAATAATTCCACAGGCCAGAGAGATCCAAACGGCCTGATATACCCGAAGGACCTAGAAGTCCAAAAAGCCCTATGGCAAGAATGGCCCAACAGGACGAGAAGTCTGAACGGCCCGACAGACCCGTATGGTCTGACATGCCCAAGAGGTCCGACAAGCTCGAACAATCCGACAGGCCCGAGAGATCCAAATGGCCCGATAGACCCGAAGGGCCGAGATGTCCAGAAGGAGCGACAAGTCCGACGACCCGAACGGTCCAAAAGGTCCGAAAGACACGTATGGTCCGACAGGCCCTAACGAGTCCGAGAGATCCGAACGGCCCGATACACCCAAGAGACCAGAGAGACCGAATAGGCCAAAAGACCCGATAGGCACGAGAGGGTCGAACGGCTCGACAGACTCGAGAAGCCTAAAGGGTTGAGAAGTCCCAAATGTCCAAACGGTCCGGCAGACCCGTATGGCACGACAGGTTCCAATGGCTTGACAGGCCCGACAATCCGAGTTTTGATCCGGGCTGCGTAAAGGCCCGACCAGATCTGCAAGGCTGATGCTAGAAATATGTTCCCATTTGGAAACAAAGATATTACTAGCTGGCATATTTCCACGAATTTCTAACAAAAGGGTGAATTCCACAGTAGATATGAAGGTTTTGTTTAGAGAACGTATTGTAAAATTATGTAATTGTGCTACTAGAGGTCAATAGGTATGCATGATTTGGAACGAGGAATCCCTAATCTGCGTGCACATTTCTCTATTGACAGGTGCTATCTAACAGAGGTCTTACATTAATGGGATTTCCCCAAGAATCTATCGACTCAAAAACCACATGTTGCAAAATTCACCTCTGCACTAGTACTATTGACGACTTCTGGTACCGAAAGAGTATTTTGGGCACCGCTGGGAGGTTTTTCCTGGATAATAGATAGGACGGACGTTGAATTTTCCGCAGATTTCGAGTCAGAATTTAAGTGTGCATCAGGTAACAATCTTTCTGCATATGTGACTGACTCAGACAATTAATACACAATTTTTGGGATCTTACAAACAATATCTTAGACGTCCTTTTTAGAAAGTCTGGACATTTAAAAATTACATGATTATTTTTACAAAGCACGTATTGATGAGTGGAGGTTTTGGCGGCATCTACTTTATTCACAAAGAAAGATGATTTTGGTTTTTGGTGTGTAAAGAGCTTTTCAACTCTTTTGTTTGATTTTGATAGTACAAGTTTAGAATTGATAGATCAGTCAGGGTACACCCCGTTTTAGCCCCTTAGGGATAGGATTTCGAAAAATCCTTCCTAGTGGTTGCCTACGTCACTTGAAAAACCTCCATGAAAAATTTCAAGTTTCTAGACCCAGTGGTTTGAGCTGCGTGTTAATAGATCAATCAGTCAGGGTATCCTTTTATACCGGGTGAGTCACATAAGATGGCGCCGCCTTGAAACTTAAAGATGCAACCCAACGTACAAATTTCAAATACAACTAGAAATCGTAGTAGCGTCGGTTTAGTTACCTTGAACTTGTCGGTTTATTTTGTTGACAGATTGCCAATAATAAATTAGATTAGCATAAGGTCGTCGAATTAGAGAGGTTTTGAAAAAATCAATTTTACTAAGAAATCTCGCACTGTACGAAAAAAATCCGAGTAACTTTTTTTGTCAAATCGATTGTTAATTCCGAAAATAGAAGAATTTATTTAATTTTTCAGTGGCGTAGCAATTTTCTAAGCCTCTGAGAAAGATATTAAACACAAAACTGAGTAGAATAGCAGATACCTAAGAATAAGAAGCATGAAAGAAATTTCATTTCGGTATTTTACTTTATTCTTGAAGTATTGAAGAAACAAGAAATTTTAAATGAAGCTTTGACATCCTGTATCTTGGATACGGTGCGTTTCTGGTCACATGTAACTTTTTACTTATTTTCATGAGTACTAACGCCCTTCGAGTTTTCAACACAGTTTTTTAACACCCTGTATACTTCGCTTTAAATGTTTTTCAGGTATAGAGTTATAGTTATTCTTTTGTTCTCAAGAGTTATTAAATACTAATTGGTTGTGTATCTCAGAAAATGTGTACGCAGTAGCCCAGTAATTATTCCCGTTGCCTTTCTTTACAATACTTTTAGAATTGTAAAATTAATTACGATAAATCTACACATGAATTTAAAGTTAGAATTTTATCATTTAAGGTTAATTTAATTGAAAAGTACGGTTGAAAGTGACAATTAGAAGTTTGATACCTAAACTAATATAAATACCTACCTCTTTCTAAAGCGGCAACTGCGATAGTTCCTTGTTGTTTTGAAATCTCGGCCTGTATAGCTGCGAACAGTGAAGATTTACCACTACCAACCGTTCCCATTATTCCAACAAATTCCCCCTAAACACCAGTAATACCTAATTAATGTAAAAATCTCGACAGAATAAACAAAATACTCAATACCTTTTGTATATTTATACTAATGTTATTTAAATGAAAATCTTTTAAGAGTTCTTGCTCGTTTTCCTCGAGTTTCTCTTCATCGTTCTTCGACGATCTTTTACCTTTACCTTTATCTTTCGCAATTCTCCTTATACTATGTAACTTTGTAATTTCCTCTGCAGTTAGTGGTCTCCCCCAATTAAAGTCGGCATCTCTGATTATTAAATTATAATTAGGATCATTAGTAAAAAGATCATTATTATAATACGAATCCAAATCTAAATTTGGCAGCTGTAAATATCGATAAACAGTAAATGATTTCAATTATTTGTTCAATTATGCCACCACGCACATCTAAAAGCTGTTGTATCCTCTTGATAGAGACCCACGCTTCCATAACACCGTTTAGTACCCATGGGAATGCATTTAATGGACTTATAAGCATGTTAACCAAAGCCATGCTTGTAAAAACAGTTGCAGCTGTCAGTTTGTTACCCATTAATACGTACGTACCGAAGGTTAGTATCGAGATTAAAACTGGAGTTGTCGCCCAAAAATAAACACAAAGTGCGTCCAGATATTTCCTCTTTTTCAAATATTTAATTTCCCCTTCCCTCATTTCTGCAATTTTACATTTAAAATAGACAGATTATGAAAAACCTGAAACTTACTAAATATGGTTTTAACAAAATGTTGCTCCCATACGTGTATTTTAATACTGCGGATTCCCCTGATTATTTCCGTCATCATTTTAACTCTCTCATCCTTACGTTCCATCATTTTTGTACTCAATTCGCCTATTTTACTTGCAATCGCTTTATTAATGGGTATTAGAATTATTGAAAACGCCAATCCTGCTAAGAAGGCAAACCCAACTTGATTATATAAAAGGTACAAAGTTACAGCAACCTGAAAATTTGTACAATCAATCTTTGTGCAATTTTACGCTTAAAGAATTCTTGCCTGAAAAGGGATGCTCCAAAACGCGTGAAAGCTTGGACAAGAATTAACAATGCGATCAGTATCGGTCGACATAAAATTTACAATTTCACCAACAGAAAATGCTGTATTTAGAACAGTTCCGCCAACGGTTAATGTTTTTCTATAAATGGTAGTCACCAGTGCCGATCTAATTTTTAATCCAACAATAGACATGTAAAAGTTAAAGTGTGCATCACAGAACGCGGCTACAATTTACAAACAGTAAGGAAATTATATATAATTTTCAAGCCTGTTTTTTTTACATAACAAAGTCGTCGCAAACAATCCAGCAGCATAAGCGTAACCATAACTTATATTTTCCGATTTGTCTTCTATAAAAGATACGAGTTTGTTCAACAAAATCGGTCCTGCAAATCCCGATATGTCAGCTATAAGTCTTAAAATACCAATACCATAAAATTGAACCCAAAAGCATTTGTGTAAAGCTTTCAAAAGAGAAACGTTGTGTTTTCTAAGGCCTTCGAAAGTTACGTCCGGTAAAGGTTCGTAATTAGTATTTAAACTAGTTGACGCGGCTTGTTCTAAAAATAAAAATAAATCAATCAATCTTTTACATTATTTTTTTTAAATTCTGTATCTTATTACCGGGAATGTCTTTCTGTATCTTATCAACATTTCCTATTAAGGCTTTATCAAGTTTTGTTCCCAACATCGCGCTGTTCAGCGAATCCGGAAGATCATAGAGATCGTCTGAATTATTTAAACGGCCAGCTACCCCTTTATTCATTAAAGGACTAACCCAACAAAACAAAAGTTTAGAAAGCCAGGTATTGTCTTCCATAGCGATCCCTAAATAATTTGGGTCTCGCTCTTCAAGAAAACGGATGTACGGATTGTTGCCTAGTAAAGGCTGATTCTCATCAACCTAAACGTGCCAAACGTCAGAATAATTAAACATCTAACGCAAAACATATCATCATAAAACATACCTCTGTGTAAGTCAAATAAACTGTACTGCCTTCGCTTGGAATTAATGTAAGACCGTAGAGTATTTGCAAAATAACTCTAATAATACTGAAACTATAAGCCAAAGAAATACTAAAATCTTTTGGAACGCGATGTTTATAAATTAATAAATGAGTACGTAAGGAAATAATGCTTAGAACCGCCAACAAAGACCATACAACACAAATAAAAACTGGCCCGCGAGGGCTTAAACCCAGTCTTTTTCTTAAAACTAAAGCATACCCCAGATGAGTTAACCAGGCTATGCCTTCGACGGCAGATAGAAAATAAGAAATCTTTTCTATATGTGTTTCCGTCTTATTTAAATCTATATAAGTTTGTAATAGTGGTAAAGCGACTAGGAATGCTACAATAACGCATCTTATATTTATTGCAAGTAGTTGAGTTTTCCCTCGTATAACGTAATTTACTTGATGGCCAAAATAAAACGCGGAAGCGGTAGCTAAAAAGATAAGCACTGGAATTTGTAGACAAAGTTGTTCGAAACATAAACCTAAATCGTGCGTTTCTGACGACCACAATTTCAAACCTTCCGCTCCACACAAATCTTCCCACCTCCAACGCCACCGTGTGGAGAAGTTGAACTCGGATTGATTGTCCATTTTCTGCAGGTAAAGAAGAAAACCATAATCAATAATACATTTGTAATTTGTTGTGATTTAGTTGTTTCAAAGTAAATTATGTATATAATTTTATAATCTAATAGATCTGTTATTAATTTACAGAAATATGTCACTGAAGTATCGCGAAACAGCTATTAATACTTTGTAAAGAATGCAACAAAATCAAGTTTAAAGTGCATGAATCATACTTGCTACTTACATACTTTATTTCACTTAAATATATATTAAATTAGAGACCATCTGGATTCATCTTATTGTATACTTGAACGGTATGTGTTGTTTTAAAGTTAAATTTTATTATAAAAAACTTATACAATTACATTTTAACAACACCGTCTTTATTTAGGTTATCTTCGAGTGTCAGCACCACGCTTTCGAACCGCGTGTATCAAGAATGTAGTTCTTTATTTGCTGTAGTTCTTAATCTCCCATTAGATAGCGCTAGCGTGATGGAAATTGAAATCAACGAAAATGCCGCTTCTACCGAAAGTTAGTACTTAATACTAATTAATTATTCTTTCATGGACTATTCAAAATTCTAAACTGAACACAAGATTAATTAATCCTTGTTTGATTTCTTTTATTACCTACTCTAATAACTGGCAAATCACTTAAATCTCTAATGAAATAAAGTTTACTATAATGAATTAGATATTTTTTTAGGCGATCACAATTTATCTACACAAGAAAATTGCAAATCCTCACCAATAAATGTAATAAACAACGATTCGCTCACAGAAATAATTAGAAAATTAGCCGATAACGATAAGATATTATGTAAAAGTCAACAGAGAAACGAAGCAGATATAACTAGAGAAGAGAAAATGACAATTCTGCTAGATATTTTTAATAAAAGCAAGTCAAGCTTTCTATCCCGTTTTGGGCAGTTTCTAAGTGCAGAACAAGCGCAATATTTTGAACAATTCAAAGACGATCCTAGAGACGGATATGAAGTTATGTGCCATTTAAAAAATATTTCAAAAGTCGACTCAAAAGTGAAAAAACATAGATATTTAAGAAATAAGAGGTACGCCGCTCTGAAACGTTTAGAGAAAGATTCGTATTTTTCTGAAACTGAGATGATGAAGAGAAATCCACTTCTTTATGAGCAGTTAGTTGGGCAGTATTTATCGGATAGAGAAAAAAGGTTACGCGATCGTCAAAATTATAACGAATCTAAGACGTTTGTGGGAGTTTTATTGGATGGCATAGAAAAAGAACAAATGGAAAAGAAAAAGCGAGAGCAAGAAGCTGAAGATGCGCAGATGGAAGAAAGTTCTGAAGATAGCAGTTCAGAGGAAGAAATGTCAACAGAACGAGATCCTTGTACTTCTAAAAGTCACCACCAAAAGAGGCCACAAAAAACTTTATGGGGAGAAATAGAAGAAGATGGGCCAAAAATAGTTAGATTCAGACCAAGAGATTCAGACTGTTTCATTTCTGCACAGGAACGTAAAATATTACGAGAGGAGTTCGTGAGTATAATGTATCAGAATTTCTTAGATGGAAAGGATGAGGAATTTGATTACAATACCGTCGATAATAATGAGGAATATGATAATTTGGAAATATTAGAACATGATGAAGAGGAAAAGTATTTTGATTCAGAAGAGCCTGAAGATATGAATATGGAAGGGGGTGAAATAAATAAAAGCGAAGAGGAGAGTTCCGAAGATGAATTAGACATATACATGAATGCATTGAATCAACATCCAGCTGTTTGTCAGCTTTCAGAGCATATAAAAAAGCTATAAATTGTATCATTGTAACGTTACCAAAAGTTAATAATTTTAATAACTATGTAAATAGATATTTAGCTACGTATGAAATAAAACATTTACTTCTTTCGTTTTAAACTTTATTTCTTTTTAATTGCATAGTAATATCCATAAAAAAATAATATAATGCGTAAAGTATTCATTTAAAAGTCTCGTAAACCACTTAGAAGTGAAACCTGCAGTAGTCATTAGTTTTTAATCAGGTTAATGGGTAAGCAGAGTAACAGGTAAAGTTCAGATGTGCATATTTAGAAAACAATTAAAAACAAATTTCTGTCTGCCTGTTAAATTTATTGGATTACGATGCAATGCCGCTTATGCTATCATTAACTGTTCCAAGTGAAATTAATATTGGAAAGTTTTTATAATAAAACATGTGCCTATTTCACTGCGAAAACGAAAACGCTGCAGTTATTAGCTAGACACCTAACGCATTCATAATTTACAAAGAGTTTATCTCACTTATTGCATGTTTACATTATTTATTATATAAACCTGCAAATTGAATAAAAGCACTGTAATTAAAAAACAAACTACATGAAAAATTAAATAGCAACTTGGTACTTTTAAATTTTCTCAACTTAACATTTATTATCTACTTCTCGTATACACTAAATTAAAAAAGTTAGAATAGACTATACACAGAAATTGAAAACACTATTAGGTAAGACGTCAGATAAATTAATATTTTGCGCAGACTATGTTTCCATGAACCCAGGAGCAATGCGGCCGCTTGAGACATCCTCGCACTTTAAGGTTATGCTGTTTAATTATTATTAAAGCGAACTTAATTGTTCTCTAACATTTATTTGTCAGATCAAAGTCTACATAAATACCAAATTCTAGGAAAATAGTTTTAAAAAAGTATACATTTTGTCCGTTATTGTGGCCACCATTTCACCAGTTGTGACCGTGAAAAATCAACAGGCCGAAAACTGGACAAAGAACAATGGGCCCCGTTCAACTAAAACGAGGTGCAAGAACACACTGACCAATCCAACCCCGACATTGGTCCACACAAAATCCAATAAGGATCTCTACCCTTTCTCGTGGACCTTGACTCAAGGAAAAACAGATATTCACCGCTATAAAAACACAAACCCGCAAAAAGCTCGCTCTCTTGCCTCTTGCTTCCCTCTTGCACCTCACTTGTACCTTTTACCATGCTCGCCAGTCAAGACCACCCTAATCTCAACTAAACATACCACGTCAGTCGCACCAACCACCACCAAACCCGTCTCGCATCAAGGTCACCTTAGCAGGCCAACCAGCGGACATCCTCATACACACCGAGACAGATTCGTGTTGCGAGTGGTCCGACGGTCAAGGGCACGCTAACCCTGCCTTTACAAATTGGCTTATGGGCCAACGACACAAAGTTCTTCGTTACCATCCACCTCCGTGAGACAGCAATTTTGGGCTGCAAGTCTCTGGAGGAACAGCAGGCCATTATCAACACGACACGTCGATGTATCCATCTGTCGAGCATAGGTTTTCCGCTGTCTTCCGACTCCAACTTCAGCAACTGCTCACGGACTTCCCAGCAGTTTTCAACGACTTTCCAAGACCTTCCATCACCTAGACCATTAAACACAAGATCCGGTTCAAGAAGGAAATAGCGGTCCGGCAGCGCCCGTATCGATATTCCGATACGAAAAAGGCGCTTATAAATCACCAGATAGAGCAGACCCAACACCCAACTGCGCTCTGTACCAGTTCCGGGCAATGCCATTCGGATTGAAGGAAGCTCTGGTTACCTTTCAATAACTGATGGCACAAGAGGTGTTAACTGGCTAACCCCATCAGTTTGCGATGGTGTACCTGAACGACGTCCTCCTGTTAAGAATCAACAACAAGACGCTCACTTGACTTCATCAGATGAAATACAAAAACGCGAAGCTCAGCCGGTGGTCTCTAAAATTGCATCGGTACGCTTTTACTGTGCAGAACTGCCCTGGACGAGAAAACGAACGATTCGCTATTCCGCGTCCCTGACGCCAGCGACGTCAATAAGATCCTACCCCCGACACCGCCCGAAGCGCTAACAAACAACGCAATCTCGGTCCTTGCAGCTAACTCCGTAGCTGCGACGTCGCTTGCCGACGAAGTTAAGGCAGCCCAACATCGCGACGTCATTTTCACACCACCCACGATTCAGATGCTGATAAAACCACCACCAGAGTTCAGATAGCAACTGGACTTCATTGCCAATTGTTACTGAAAGCGACTTTCTGTACTTTGACCGAGAGAAGAGGCTCTACGTCCCCGAGGAGGTCTGACCGCGGCTACTATACGAACATCACGACGCGACGTCCCGCTAGCAGGACACCATCCGGAGCATACAGCAGCTATTCCACTGGCCCACTCTGCCGCAGGAGACGATTACATTACGTTAAACAATGTCCCTTACGTGTTCAATACAAACGCTGTCCGCATCTACCCGAGACCCCACTGCGCCCACAACAACCGCAACAACCATTTGAAGTTCTGGCTTCTGGCCACAAGCCATCATCAGCGACAATGAGCCACAGTTTATGGGAAAGCAGTGGGATCGTGCCTGCCGGCGGTGGATGGTGCAACCCTAGATCACCGCCGTTTATAAACCCAATTAAAATCCTCCCGAGCGCTGGAACTAGGAGCTGAGAAAGACCCTGAACCTCCAGCTGGCCAACCAACCCCAGGAGACATGGAATTCAGCATCCGCCGCCGTAGAAACGCCGCCGCCGGAATTTCACCCAGTGAACTGTTCTTCGGCCGGGACCTTCCATTCCCAAGGGACTAGGACACGTAGATCTACATCCAGCACGACTTGTCAAAGAGCGTCACTTCCCCGATTCAGACTAGGCAACCGCGTTTTGATCAGGGTACCACCGTATCTCAAGCGTCGGTGCCCCTTCATACAAAAATGGCCCGGTCCTTATCACTGACCGAATTGCGAAGCACAACCTTCGACCTGCACTACCCTGACGACCTGCACCAATCCAAGCGAGACCTGCCCTGGCGATCGCAGTTGTATCAGTATTATACGTGTCCGCAGGTGCAGTGAACTTGCTAGTGTAATATTAAACAAACGAACAATCATTATTTTTATTTCTAACAAACTCCGAAGAAGTCGTTACTGGCTTTGCGAAGTCTGTCTGTCTCTATAGCTATATGTCTGTATGTATGTCCGCATTCTTTGTCAAATTCTAAAATTTTTACTTCAGATTTGAATTTTACATCACAAACTAAAGACGACGTGGTATCTTCGTTTTTTGATAACTCTTCGGGAACATGGTCAAAATGGCTGCCGAAGTCTGAAAAAAGTAACAAAACGGAGTTCGTTGTAGTTATGCTTTGCATTTCCAGATGTTTTTTTTTGTACATAGCTATTAGTCAAATTCATGTATTATAGCAATTCTACAATTCATGTCTAACCACATAACCACAACGAACTCCGTTTTGTTACTTTTTTCAGACTTCGGCAGCTATTTTGACCATGTTCCCAAAGAGTTATCAAAAAACCAAGATACCACGTCTTTAGTTTTTGATGTAGAATCCAAATCTGAAGTCAAAAATTCAAAATTTGACAAAAAATGCGGACATACATGCACACATACAGCCATACAGACAGACAGACAGACTTCGCAAATTCAGTAACGACTCCTTCGGAGTTTGTTGAATTTATAGCAATAAAACCAAGGATCGACCAACGTCTCTGATACCAGGTGCACTTATCAAGCCAACTCCGACATTGGTCCACACAAAATCCACTAAGGGTCTCTATCCTTTCTCGCAGACCTTGATTCAAGTGGGAAAAATATAAAACACATGCCCGCAAAAAACTCGCTCTCTTGCCTCTTGTCTGCTCTTGCACCGCACTTGTACCTTCTACCCTGCTTGCCAGTCAAGACCACCCTAATCTCAATTAAACATTCCTTTTATTCCGTATTAACCACTTCAACGCTGCCCAGCATCTTGCTCCTGAGCTAGCCGTCGCGTCGTCCCCATTGACTGATTTTGCAAAACGTCGCAGAGAGCGTCCCATCTAATGACATTACGCTCTCTACTATCCTCGTAATAAAGGGTTTTCCAATAAGAGGTGTTATTTTGAATAGCCCGCTATTTCGGTAGATGTCACTTTTGAAGCTATCATTTTTTGACATTTGACAAGTAGAAACTACGCCATTAATAAATATGGAACGATACACGCTTCAACAACGCATTGAAATTATTAAAATTCACTATAAAAATGGTGAAAATTTGGCAGAGACGGTTCGTAAAACTCGAACATTTTTGGGTCACCGTGAAGCACCTTGTCGGACCGCAATACAGAAATTGGTGAAAAAATTCGAGCTCTTGGGACAAGTTAGTGATGTGAAGAATAAAACCCGTGCACGTCGCTCAAGAACAGCCGAGAATATTGCTGTTGTAGCCGAAAGTGTTAAAGAAAACCCAGGTTTGTCCATTCCTCGTCGTTCTTTGGAATTAGCCATTCCACAAACGTCATTACACCGTATTTTGCATAAAGATTTGGGTCTTAAGGCTTATAAAGTCCAGTTAACACAAGAACTCAAGCCGGCCGATCATCAACAACGTCGTGTCTTTGCTGATTGGGTCGTTGAAATGCATGAAAATGATCCAGAATTCCATCGAAAAATCATCTTGAGTGATGAGGCCCATTTCCACCTCGGTGGCTTCGTCAACAAGCAAAATTGTCGGATCTGGGGCTCAGAAAATTGTTGAAAAGTCTCTCTATCCTCAACGTGTGACTGTTTGGTGCGGTTTATGGTCCGGCGGAGTCATTGGACCTTACTTTTTCGAAAATGAGGCTGGAGCAACAGTTACGGTGACTGGATTGCGCTATCGAGAGATGATTAACGATTTTTTATGGCCGGAATTGGATGGTATTGATCTGGACAACGTTTACTTTCAACAAGACGGCGCTACGTGCCACACAAGCAACGAAACCATTGATCTTTTACGGAAAAAGTTTCCGGACCGTGTTATCTCTCGAAGAGGTGATCACAATTGGCCACCGAGATCTTGTGATTTAACACCTTGCGACTTCTTTCTTTGGGGCCACGTGAAAGAGAAGGTCTACGCCAACAGCCCAGCGTCGATTCAAGACCTCAAAGATGGAATTCGTGAGGCTATCGAGGACATAGGGCAGCCACTTTGCGATTTGGTTATGGAAAATTTCATGAAAAGGATATTGTCCTGTAAGCGTGGTCGTGGTGGTCATTTGCCTGATGTTATTTTCCACTATTAACGGCATACCTTCCTCTTTATAATGAAATAAACATCCGATCATTTATATTAAAAAATGGCACTTTTCTTTGAATATCAAAATAACACCTCTTATTGGAAAACCCTTTAGTAACATACTTCGTCCGAAAAAATTAAACTTGGACGATTATATTTGTTTAGTTCATGTCACGGCCTCCAGCACCTGCAGGTCAATGATGATTGATGACAGACAATCGTATTGAGGCGTCTGAGTTCTTTTACATATTGGAGGGAGGTCTTCCTTACGCTATATAGAGGGTGGGTCCTAGAACTGGTTGAGTTTTAAAATGGCATAGCCTTAATATAACTATGCATTACTTATCCAGCAACTCAACCACTAAAATAAGGCATTTATTCAGTACAAGCTTGCTGCGTTTGTTTGTTCCGAACATCCAAAGCGAATAAGCAAACGCAGTATTCAACAATGACACTAATAATGCGTTCGGAATTAGCTTAAAACTCTTCGGGTAGAATTTATACAGATCCTAGTCATGCGATTAGAAATCGACCGACAATGACGAACATAATTGAGGAAATCGTGTTTGCTATTCATTTTCTTTTGCGGGATGTGATTTTTATTATTGTCAAATTAATGACACGGTAATACATTCGCTGCATTTTTAGACATTGTCCACGATTGATTTTCGCTTTTAGTAGTTTTGCTACCTTGTTTTAAAGAAGCATTCACTCGATATTTTTTTGAAAACTGATACTACCAATCTACTTTATCTTACTAATCCTTTGTTTGATAAGATATCTTTGTCAGCTATGTTTGCTTGGGTTCGTCCCTTGTTCTCGCCACTCAAATAATAATCCAAATCTGAGTAACAAGAATAAGAGACAAAAGATATAATAAACACATCCATGCACCCTAATAGTAATCATGAGGATAATTAGAATTACATGAAAATGAAAAGTAGTAAAACAAATAATTAAAAATTGTTATTTTTGTCGCTCCTTTAAATTTGCCGCTTCAGGCGAGCACTTGCGCATAACGACGCCGACGGCCCTGTAACCCATGAAAATGTTAAGATATATATATATATATATATATTAAAACTTTAGTTTCGTTTTAGGTACGGAAAAAACTCCTCTGGTATTGATTGGTGTAGGCTCTTCAGTTTCCATTACTATCTCATCGAGTTCACACCATTTCTGGGGCCATCTCCAGTTTTCAAAACTCTTTTTCATAGCACAACAGTAATGTGCATTTGTTTGTTTATTAATACTGACGATCTTGACTGGATAAAATTCTTCATCATATTTTACGATCGCATATAACTCAACATAAAATGCTGTGATAGCTTCACAGTTGTTTGACTTATGTTCATTTTTTTATTGCTTTCTCATTTTGATTACAAGTCTTTATTTTGGTAACAGCCTTTATCTCAGTCTTCTCCTTTGTTATTTTTACTTTTTTATGTTTACTGCTAATTTCATTTTTTTTTGGTTTTCATTTATCTGAAATTATTACTGAAGGAAAATTCCTTTTCTTCTTGGTGCTCCATTCCCGCTTGATTCTGTTTTATCAGGCCACGTCACAATTTCTCGTAACTTGTTTAACTGACTGATCTGTTCTTAAGAAGTCTCACTTCTTTTTCCAAATTTTCTTTACGTTCCTCTTTCTGAATATTTTTATTTTCTTCATATTTTCTTCATTGTCTTTGTACATACCTTTTTTATCTTCTGTTAAATCAAATTCATTTTCATGGTTATTATTCTCGATAAAATAACGACTTTTTTGACTACTTTCTGTCCCAGGTTGTATCACAATACTTGTGTCCACGAGTAAGCTATCGTGCTATAAATTAGGAGTTTTTTCATTGGTAACGTGATAGCGTACTATGGACAGAAGCAATATTTTTAATTTAAATTATCTAAATCTTAAGATTTAAAATCAGTTAAGCTAATGTCACATCAAAATGATTTGTGTTTTGTGGTGTATCCATTTCTGAAAAGTCGAAAACTATAACATTTGAGTCAGTTTGAATTTTATCATCACTTGTGATAGTGACCTTGTTTGACAGTGTCGGTGATCTCTTGTAAATAATTTCTTTGACTGACTTTTATAGATTATATAGTACAGATTAAGATAATTCCTTTTTGTAGACAAAGGTTACTTAACTCTAGAAATAAATAGATCTAAAAATACTATAACTGACCTGCAAATGTTGTTTAAAAAGTTGATAAAAACGGATACTTTTAAAATAGTCAAGAAACTGTTTGCTTTGCATTCAGCTTGTTTCCGATATTCCAATTCCTCCACTCTTCGGGGCATATAGTAACAGGGGGAACAAGTTATCTCAAGTTGTTACATTACCTTTTTCTGATGACATAGATTCCCGTTACCTTGGGTCCAAGAACAGAGAACCTTTTGGTGAAAGGGAAATAGTAGTTTTATTCATGTTAAAGATTCGTTTTGGGTCATTTAAAACATTAATATCGGAGCCAAGCAATTCTTTGGTGTGTATTTGTGTATTTCTTCTCATTACGGCTTGGTATGTTATTTACAAACATGGGAGATTCAATCTTAAATTCTTCTGTTAGCTTATGTCCAGGGTTTCTTGGAACACTCTGTATAAGTCGACATGCTTTTTTTGTTTAGATATTTTTATTTGTTCGCAAGATACAAATGGTGAGAAGTTTTCAAAATAACACCCTGTATAATGCAATATTCTAATTTTGGCTTGATTATGTATGTAGGTTAAGTACGGTTTGACTTTTTCCTTTTCAAAATGCATAACACGGATTATTGTTTTTGCGGCAGTACATACATTCCGGGAGAAAGTAAAATTGACGACTTATCTTGAATTATAAAAAAGATTATCTAATAGAAATCAGAAGATTGCAGCTTTTAGATTTTACCAGTTGGTTTGAATTTCAAATAAGTAATTTTGTTTAATAAAAATGGCTTCCATTTATAGTTTATTTTCTGCATTATAGTTATTTTCTTTTTACTTTCTCCTTTTGCAGCTCATTCTGACCATTTTAATCATTCATTACCTTATGTCTATAATATAAACGTTTACTAGAAGCAGCCCGCAGACTATAAAACTGACCATGACCATCAACGTTCTCAAAAAACTTGTGATTGACAGTAATTACTAGTAACTTACTTATGGCAGTTATAATTAATAGCTTTCGGCTTGAGTAAAGGTCGCAGGTCTCGAAAATAGATGCTACTGGTATACATGATATAAGTGTTGAAGTTACTTATCTCATGATAAAGATAACACTGCGTGACAAGGTTTTGATAACATTAATGCAATAGGTGAGATATACAATAATATCAAAATTGCTCTATCACGTCAGTTTTGTGTGTTATAGGTAAATTTAGTTTCGTCGACTTGCATTTACCTGTTTTATGTTGTTAACCAACGACTCTTTATTGATGGGTCAAAAACAAGTTTAAAGGCAGTCTTACTTCACGATGGTAATAAATATCCTTCTATCCCTGTAGCTTATACTGTTGCTTTAAAAGAAACCTATGATTCAATGAAATGAATTTAAAATTTAATAAAGTATAGAGAAGCAAATTGGAAAGTGTGTTCTGATTTAAAAGTGACAGCCATGTTGCTCGGATTACAGGGTGGCTTTACAAAGTATTGTTGTTTTCTTTGTATGTGGAACAGTCGAGCTACAGATAGACATTGCCTAGTTAAAGATTGACCAAAAAGATCAGAAGCAAACATAAAACATGTACCTCTAATTGACCCCCAGAACGTTCATCTTCCTCCACTACACATAAAGTTAGGGTTAATGAAAAACTTTGTGAAAGCAATGAACAAAAGTGGTGAAGGTTTCTTACATTTAAAAGCTGTTTTTTTAAAATTAAGTGATGCAAAACTAAAAGAGGGTATATTTATTGGACCGCAAATTTGTAAACTTATGAAAAACAATAGTTTCGACATGAAACTGAATACAAAAGAACTAGCAGCCTGGACGTCACTGAAAGCTGTGATAAAAGAGTTTTTAGGAAATCAGAGAGGCTACAATGCTAAAAAGCCAGTTCTGAATTTGTTAACTGCTTATAAAGACCTTGATTGTAGAATGTCCTTAAAAATACACTTTCTGCACTCTCATTTTGACTTTTTTCCTATAAATCTTAGAGCAGTTAGTGATGAACAAGGGGAACGCTTTCACCAGCACATAAAAAAAATTGAAGACCGTTACCAAGGTCGGTGGGAAGCAGGTATGATGGGAGATTATTGTTGGTCTATAGTGCGAGTAGATCTCACGTGCCACAAGCGCAACAGTTGACAGAAAAATAATATAAACCGAGCCAATAAATGAGAAAAAGCTGTATTATAAGTATCCAAGGCGAACCTTACAACCTATCATTGCTAAACAAACTATTTATTCCACGGAAAATGCTGAAATAGAAGAGAGAAAAGAGTACTGCCAGAAAATAGAAAAGGAAATTGCAAGAATTTCGGAAGAAGATGCAATAGTAGTACTTACCACACAAAAAGGTACTACTCTCTCTAGATTTTTATTAAAGGTCTTGAACTCAGAATTCCTGCGATCGGTCTCGGAATCCCTCAACGAGGAACTTCTCTTTCTCTTACGCTTACGCTTCTTTGATCTACTAATAGTGCTAAAATGAAATACAAAAAAAATATAAGGTAATAAAGTTAGTAAATTGTCCTCTGAGAAGAAGTCTATACCATCCAGTATTTAAAAAAATAAAATCCATGTGCTTGGCGAGATGCAAAACCAAAAGGTATGCGACGAGCGCGCAAAGAACGAACCGGCTCGGCAGAACCGGGGCTGACTAGTTATATTTTTTAACGTCACTTTGAACCTTGTGCTAGAAAGTAGGAGCATGTAATACCACACAATTACGTATATAATTTTGAAGAATGGATTTGAAACATAGTCATAGTCGCAATTAAACTAACATAAGTATCTGGAAAAACAGCGGTGTCCTTAAACTAAAGGTATTTTAAGAACTTTCTCTGTGTGTATTCGATAGGTAATTTTTCTGATAGATAAAAAAGATACCAAATAACGCATGCGATTTAAACGACTTCTTACAAAGGCATAATATATGGTAGGTAAGATAGAAGGATCTCTACAAAACTTTGCCGTTTTAATAACAAAGCCCAGCATTCGGGATGCAGAAGAGCAAACTTCTTTGACGTGATTCTTAAAAGATAGTTTAAATTCAAACTAAACCCCAAAATCTTTTATTTGTGAAACAGACAAAAACCTCCTTCTCTTTATGTGGTAATCGGAGATAGCAGCATGTACACTGTACAAAGTAAGAATGTTGCAATTTTTAATGTTAAAACTAAGCTTGAAGTTTAAACACCAAGATACAAGAGTATCAAGATTTTTGTATTCAACTGCATGCTGTTGAAGATTTTAACATTATTAGCATAAACAAAAACAAACAGCAGAAGACCAAGGTCTGAGCTTTTTGTAGTCCAAATGTTGTAACGAGTTCAAACGAACTAAAGCCATAGTTGATTCTGTAAGATATGAATGCATCAGGCTCAAAGCAGAATGAGAAAATTCAAAATTGAAGAGTTTGTGCATTAGTATGGAGTGGATTATAATTACATAGCATCAAACGCTCGACTAAAATCGGCGTAAATAACACAACTGTAAGACATAAAACAAGCAAGATTGGTAACTGTTGATTTTCCTGTTAGCTGTTGCTTATAAAAGGCTTAATATTATTAAATATTTAAACATGTAAAGTTTGTTCAATCACTTTTGCAAAACTAGAGATTATGGTAATAAGTCGATAGTTAGTAACAGCTGAATTAGGCCATCTTTAGTGATATTATTAAATTGCAAACACGGGATATTCGAGATATGTACCATTTTACTGAGAATATGGTTGAGCATTAAGAAAAAAGTTTGAGAATGTGTGTTCAAAGGCGTCTACAATTTCTTTCGGGTTGACGAAATTATTAATAAACCGAAACTAAGTAAAATCCGTCTTAATGGAAGATTTAACCATCTTAAGGTATGCAGTATGAGTTATTAATAATGTTTTAAAAAATACGATTGTAAACAAAATCCTCAATACAAAAACACCAGAAAAAGACGGGATAAACATGGAACTGCTTAAATATGGAGCTGAAAATCTGAAAAGATAAATACTACGTCCATTAGCATTAAAGAAATAGAGGGAAGAACGAATACTTAATAAATAGAAAGTATGACAAATTATAAAACTGCACAAGAAAGAAAGTCAAGAACAATACAAAAGACATGCAAACAGTGGCATCTATTATCACGTTAACTATGTATCTTGGTATTCCCCTTCATACAGAGTAGAAAGTACTTATAGAACAAACTCAATAACTTCAATACCAATAATACTGCGCAAAAACGCTGAAACAGGTAACTAATATTTTAACAAAGGCAGCAGAAGAAATCGATGACAACACTAGAAATAACGATACTAGAAAGATTCACAAAAAATAAAAAAACAAAAAGTACGTGTAAACCTGTATAAGATAAATAAATAACAATAAAGGAAAAAATAGTAGAAAGCAAACTTTCAAGATTTACTAAACATAAAACAAAGAAATGGACAGACAATAAAAGAAGAAGAGAAAAATGATATAAAAGAGGTTACGAGAAACAAAAGTAAAGAGACTGAAGGAGAGCGCGGTAACCTGACATGTCAACTACGCTAGAGATGAAACTCTTCTAACAAGAATAGAGAGAGTGGGAGTTAATCGAATATAACGGTACTAAGAGTGGTCACGCAGACTGATTTCTCAATGGCGGGAAGTGAAGACCATGCATCGCTATTGATTTTATTGGAATATTTGTGAATTTCTATTGCTGGGCGGATCTTTCTGGTATAATAGAATGATGATTTTGAAATAATAGACCCATCTTCAAACAGCTTTTATGCCCTCTCCTGTCTTGTGTTGACGTGCAGGGGGACCTTATAAACCGCTTGTGTGCAGTAATGCGTGTGTTTATCGAGCAACCAGTTTCTCTAGCATGGTATGCGTATGCTGTACACTCCTTCAGATGACAGAATTGGGTAATTATCTTTAGAAGACGGTAGGAATTGTGAGATTTTGTTGACGGGCCTGAAAATGATTTTGATTCTACGTTTGCCTCGTCCAATCTATCACCTTATGAATGTATGGTAAGAAATCAATAGAGTGAATGCAGTTGTATTCTAATAAGCATCTCTTGGAGAATGGTTTAGGCGTTGCTTAGTATTATTGCTTACGTCTCGTTTGTTATAACCATTATTCAAAAGAGTGCTCTGAACATGTTCTAGTTCAACTCAGATGTTGTTGAAAGAATTAATTTATCACAGATCGCTTTTGGGCCGGATGGTGATAGAAGCCGGCATGAAGATATCTGTTGGTGTGTGTAGGCTTGAGACATATGAGTGGCCAAGATTTGCAAAAGGAAGGGTGTCATTATTCTCAACTTTTAGGATGTTGGTTTTTTAAATGATTAAAGAATCGTATGTCGTCCATGCGGTCACACAATAAAAGTGTTGTCTACGTATCAAAATCAAACTTTGGGATTTTACTTGGTCGATTGTAAATTAATTGTCTCAAAAGATTTCATGAAAATGTTTGCAACTATCCACGACAGCGAAGAGTCCATCGCAGTTCCCGAGACTTGTTGGTGAAATTCATCACGGAACAGAAAGTAGGTTAAAGTTAAGCATCGCCAGATCAATTGTTTCTTCATCTTGAGTCAACAGTTGCTGAATGATGGCCACGAAATTAGCAACAGGGGCTTTAGTGAAGAGAGAGGTTATATCAAAACTGACTAAAAGACCGCCCGGTTCTAGAGTGAGTTTGGGTATGAATTGAACAAATTGTAAAGAGTTTAAAATGTGTGAAGAAGTATTTTCTAGTATAGCTTTTTAGGATGTCGGTCAGGTTGTAGCTTTGTAGATCCTATTGGGTTAGTGGAAATTATGTATTTTTGGAAGACCATATAACTATGGTAGTTTCGATGCACGCCGTATTACTTGACGTTAAACTTCTTGGGGCATTCTTGACGACACGTCATGATGAGAGAAGTAATCTCCTGTTCGAACTGAAAGTAGGGTCTCGTTTGAACTGAATACATGTCTTATCATCTAGAAGTGAATTTACTTTCTCCACATACTGTGATCTATCAAGAATGACAGGGGTATTGCCTTTGCCCGCTGGAGGTATAGTAATGTCCAGGTATGTTCTGAGGTTTTATAATTGACTTCTTTCTTCCTTAAATACTATAGTTGACGGAAGTTTTGCCGAGCTATTTCCTTATTTGAAAGTTTTTTTTTTTTAGTAAAGATGATTCTATTGCATTCATGATGTTTTGTACGGGTATCTTAGGTGCCACAACGAAGCCCTTCGACATGTAGAGAGAAGATGCGACGACAAATTGACAACTTTTTCTTGTTTGTTGTACGATCAGTTGGTCCAATTCTCTAATGTGAGTCTCTGTGGTGAGCTCCAGGGTTCTCTAGTTTTGGAGGTAAGTAATCTTGTCGAAATGAGACCAATCGTCCTGTGACAAAGCATTTGACAAAAGTAGATGGAGTTGTAAAAGCTTCCGAGACACTGACGTAAATATTTTTGAGACGCTCGTTATAATATCTTCTTCATAAGACGTGTCAACCAGCGCTGATAATGAACGAAATAAAAGCTAGCGTAAAAACAAGTGCTGGTTGGTCGAATTGCGTGCTTCATGTTTAGTGTGATTTTAATTTTTGGTGTATAACATCAACTTACATTTTCTGATAAAAATGATCTGAAAAGAAGTTGTAGGGAAAAAACGATACAACCTGCATGATGTTAGAAAAATAAGAAACTTAGAAGAAGAACATTATTCATAAACTTTAAAAAAGGTGTGATTTGCAGGAAGAAAATTATGTTGACTCATGTTGCGTTACTTTCGAGATAGTGAGAAGAAAAAAGATTTTAAATGAAACTTTGTCCTTCTGTAGTATCTTGTATCTTTTTCCAATTTTTTCAATTTTATATTAATTAAAAAGAATTCGTTTTAGTTGTGACACCCTGTTTAATTAAGTTAGATGAACATTTATTTAATAAAATTAGGAAATGGTTTATATTAGTTTACTTATTTTTATACTGAAAACTACTATACTCTGTTTATTGAAATGAGCCGAATAAGTATTTATTTGCATAAAGCAAATTCTGTAACAATTTTAAGCTACTGCAATATCATAAACTCTAGTTAGTTATCCAACTAATATGCAAATACTGACACAACTTCAGGTTATATTTTAAACGTAGCTGATAATTATTTGAAATTTTATCGCTATTAAGGTACCGAAATATAAACAAAATGACGGGAAATCTTGAATATTCTGTATTTTATGAAGTCTAAGATGTCAAAGGGACCTAAATAAAATGTTTAATAAATGATACTTGTGTCGGCACAAGAATTTGACACAACTTATTTTTATCCGTTATATTTATTTAAATTCTTCCTGATACGTTTCTGTATTTATTCTTTGAATTAAAAGTTAAAAATAGATCGTTTAGCAACTCGCAAGGAATATTATCTCGGTGATCCTGAAATAATGATATTTTCTAATGTGTTATAGGGAACTAGTATACAATGCGGAACTTTTATATGGAACAATTAAAATAAAATCGGTAAGTTATCTCTATCTCTCTAACGATTTAATAAACAACGCATATTTTAAACTGACATGTTGGAGAAAGTGGTAACGTCGTTAGCATTTTTCTTGTAATTTTTGATAATACTAGAAGTTATCTTTCTAGTTACATATATTTTAGGTAAGAGTTAAATTGCTAAGTCCATTGAACGCACCAATTGTCTGTGTTGAAGTAATCTAGGTAGTAATAATAGATCACAATAAAACACAATTCCAGAGCTGCCTTCTTCTATGAGTGCAAATCTGCAAAAAGAAAATATTTCCCCAGCTTAGTTTTTTTGTACAAGTAGTCAAAAGTTAGCATTTTTACACTAAATAAACAGAAACCAAAGAATGGAATCCAAATTAAGCCATTAAGAATTCAACAAATGAATCTGTTGAAACAACAATTACCCTTGATAAAGCACAGAACAGTTATATTTCTCTTTTTGAAGATGCTGTTAAAAATTGAATTTTTACCAAAAAATAGATATGACAAACATACAAGTCTTGGGTGGACTGATAAATCCGATGAAATTAGTTGCCAGCAGTTTTTTCAAGTTTTGACAATTTTATAGTCCATTATCACTTGAATAAAATTGATAAATCTTTGATTTCTTGCAATACTTTGGTTCTTGTATTCGAATAATTTTGTATTTGCTTGCAGCAGCGTTGCCAAGTTTAAATTTCTTTTTTTGGTTCGTTTGACAAGTCTAAGTACGTTGGAACATTCGTGTTTTCAATTTTGGCATCTTAAGAGGCTGCTATCTAAAGCTTTAATGGCATATACGGGGCACCCGGTATAATAAAAAATATATAAAAAAACAATTGCTGTGGCAAAAGACAAAGAGTTGAGAAAAATCTATTCAATGTTTTTATAGTTTTGTAATTCCTGAAATTTTTAATTGGTCAGTTAATATTTTTATTTATTTCAATAATTAGATACTTGCCATGTTAAGGTACAATTCTCCGGTGGAAAAAATAATATTTTTGAAACATCTTTTTTTCGTTTTTTCAGTCACCGGGAAACTCCATTAATTTTAAATTTTTATCGTCTTTCAAATTTTACGGCGCCTTAAATTCTGGCGCCCCCCAAATCTTGCCGCCCTAGGCCCGGACCTCGCAGGCCTAAGCCTAAATAGATCACTGGGACAAATTTTTATTTTGACGCATCTTGTACCCTTTTAATTTACAATATATTGTGTTTTAATTTCAATAATTTTCTCATATATTGGATTTTTATTAATTAGTTCCTTACTTTTATTTATTTTTCTGGTTATCTAAAAATTCTGTTTCGTATTTAAGTCTACAAAATCAGCTGTTCGGTTTTTAAGTAAATCTAAGTGAAATCTAGAGATTAACATTTGTTTTATGTTGAGAATGACGGCGCATGCGTTACTTTGCAGGCTCGCTGGTCTATATTGTGAATCCCTCCTCTTTCTCGTTCTTTCGTTTTGAAGGGCCACATGTTGTTTTCTGTGCTTCCGTTAGAAATTCAGGTAAACCATATTTGTATCCATTTTATTTCGTCTAATTCTTGATTATTTGTATAGGATTGCCTTCCTCCCTTTCCTTTCTCGCTACTGTTTATCTTTTTCTCGTTGCTTTATCTATAAATTACCGTATTCATTGCAATTTGGTAATAAATGTACAAAGGAATCTAAAGGGCGTGGTCGCCATCTTGATGTTAATGGTTTACAAGGGATTTTATAGAACAATTATCGATTCCTAAACGATACGTTAAAGTGGCTTATGGATATTTCTCTACATTTGCCAGCTCATGTCAACCCAGAATAAATAGAGAATCCAGTTATTGTCATGTATGCAGAAATATAGGACGAGTAAGACAACGTAAGGTATTTGCTCCTTTAAACATTATTTTAATATTTTCTTGCTGGTGATCCAGTTAGAAATTCATTGTTTAAGTTGTGTGTATCGTTAAATTAGTGTTTATTTAAATATATAAAAAATTAAATTCCTTTATCTTATGGCGAGGTTACTGTATGACCTTGACCTCTGTTGTCAATCTAAGTTCTTGTTTCATACTAGTTTATCATTTTCAAAGTTATTTACTAATAAATCTCTTTCTTAGTGTGATTAGAGAATTTATTGAAAACTAATTAATAAAGTTGAGTTAACAATTTTGTGTTATCATCATACTTTTGTTCAGTTTTTCTAAAATATTTGAATTTACCATTAGTTACATATTTTTCAAATTAGTAATACTGTTACGAAGTAGGGTGTCCCGTCCTTGTATGAGAAAATGTTTTTCCGACTTACACTATCGCAAGAGGTATCAAAATTTGCGTAATGTTACACAGATTACGAAAAAAATAAAAAAACTGAAATTGCGTGTCATCTTGAGGGCTCTACCGCACTTTGAAGTTTTGTAAATTTTACATTTTTACCGTAAGACTAAAATAATACAAAAACTAAGTTTAAAAGTATTTTATTATTAAAATTAATGAGACAAAGCACAAGAAAACAAAATAAACAAAACAGAGCTTTATAATGAATTACAAAACTTAGAATTTAAACTTATTTTTGTGTCCAGAATTTGGCATTTCTGCTCGAGATTGCAACTTGGTTTTGATAAAGCTATCTCTAGAAGTAGCGTCAGTTACATTTTGTGAGGCCTCTGTTACCAGTTTAACACACCTTTCCACAGATTGTGTGTGACAAGGAAACTCAACAATTTCCAAGCTCTTATCTTTTGCCATGACTTGAAGGTCTTCATTAGAAATATGTCGAAGAGCCGGTGGTGGTGTAACCTGACACTCATGCCACACAATAATCTCGGTGTAATCTCTAGCAGAGAAGTTAATTTTTGCACGTTTAAATATCCTGCGTTTTGTGCTACTTTCAACTTTTTTAGCTTTTATTATTCTTTGCAATGCCAGCTTCCGAATGTGGTCTCTATCATCAAACAACATACTGACAAGTAGATTTTCTGGGTGTGCAAAAAAAGCATTTCTTTCGATAACAAAATCCATAACAGACCTCAGATTTTTGGGTAAAAATCGAGAGTACATAATTAGTTGAAAAATATGTTTGGGTCCGTCCTTAAGAGATGTATTTTGCTTGATTAGAAACCAAATCGGAGCGTATACTTTAACCACATAGTTGACAAGCAATTGAAAATTTTCTGATGGATTAAAAGTACTTACGTAAAGTCTGAGTATACGATTAGCAGAAGTAAGCCATCTCGAGTGTACCATTTTTCCAGGTTGACGGTTTGCCAGTTCAGGAGAACAGAAACCAGTTGATACAGCTTGACATACCTCATAAAGATATTTTTGATCCGTACTTAGTTCATCGACTACATTTTTCGGCAAGTCACGCAAATTACCAGCCACAGTACAAAAAGACACCGTGGTTTTATTTTCGCAACCAGCTAATTGCTTTCCAATAGGTCCAGAATATTCTCTAGGACCCGAAGTGCAACCATCTAAGGTCAAGAATAAATGACGAAGGGGTAACTCATTGGCATGAAGCAAACACACACACCATTGTAATGGTCTCTCTAAATACTCCTCTAAATATTGAATCACGCCACCCTTCCAACCGGTGTTAGTTGCTGTTCCATCACATCCAACGCAAATCACGTCATCTAAATTTAAACCTTGACCTTCTAGTAAAGCTGTGATCGAAGTAAGAATCGCCTTTGCAGTGCCACGACTTGGCGTTGTGTGTTCTAAATAAACTGATCCAGGTTCTGCTAAAACTGAGATGTGCTCTTCTAAAACTTCTTTGCGATGGTAACGATACCCTATTTTCTCATTTATCAGAGTCTTGTCTTTTCGCCCATCAAAGTAAATGCTTTTTATAACAATGCCGTATCTATCACAGACCTTAGCAACTGTTGGTAACGGCAATGTATTCCGATTCGCCGTTGAAGTGGACGGTGTCTCTATGGAGGGCGTGTTTGTCGGGGATGCCTCTGTTGTCGGATACGTTTCTGGGGAAGACTCACGCACCGAATCTTCATTATAATTTGCTGAGACAAAATCGGTTTCTTAAGTAAAACATGACTTTTTGCTACCTTTATTAACTCTTCAGTTTGTCTCTGGTGTCGTTTCATTAATCTAGCCGTTTTTTTCTTATCGACGGCGCTGATAACCATTTTCCTATCATTCCTTTAATCCAACAATAAACTTCTCTCATTGATAGGAACTTTCTTAGGTTTTAAACACAAACAAGATTCAAACGAAGTGCATTTACAAGCAGCAACGTCGAAAAGCTTCTCCGATGAATCTAAAAAACACTTTAGTTTGTTTTCAAAACTAGCATTCCGTAGCTTTTGGGGTATCTTTTCAAATTGAAGTACTTTTCGAAATAGGATTTCAGTAATTGAATAACTCGTTCCTTAGTTACGATTGGAATCGAAGCTTTGGTCCAAATATCGTTGATCTTTTCAGAAACAATCGCATATATATCTGAATTGGATGGATCCTTTCCATTATACTTCAATTTCAGGTCGTTCTTGACAAATAAAATAAATTTAATGACGTCCCTTACAGTTGGTAGCTGCCGATCGTCAAGTTCTTTGTATGGTCCAAATATACTACAAGTAGTCTCACTACGACTCAAACTTATTATTTAAATATCACAAACTCCGCTTATTTAATACTGTAACAAACGCAACTGCACTTTTATAGCATAAAAATTACTTTGACTACGAAGGAAACACTCGCGAGTCAAGTCAAGACACTTCTCGAAACAAGTCGAACTTGAGGGACTTTGCAGGTTGAAACCTAACAAATTCGAAGTCGCTGGTAACGTGTTGTTGCATGCAAATCAAAACGTCGTGTATGCATTACATCTAAATAGAACAAAAAGTAAATATTTTTTTAATACTTAGTTCAGGAGCCTAAATTAAATATCACCATAAAAATGACAATTTTTCAAAACTTTGAAAATCGGTAGAACCCTAAAGATGTAGTTTTATTTTATTTTTAAAAAGAGGTCTTGTGTTAAGGAAAACAAAAAAAAATTTTCGAGACGCACTATTACGAAGGCCTTCAATGGTATTATTTTACATCATTAAGGTAATGATTTTAAGTGAATAATATGAATGTTTAGTATTTTTCTTTCTTATTTAGGGTGAGATGTTTGTAGATTTATTAAGCTATGATTAAATATTATAATTACATGCCTTATCTTTTATTTTACTAAGAAAGTACTAAGCTTTGGAACTACCTTTCTCGTGCTTGTGACTAGACTTTTGGTTTTCTCTCTTTTACCAAAAACAAAGAGAGCGGCATCCCTAAAGATATTAAAGCAGGAGATACACACGTTCCTTTATAGTTTGAGAAAGAACCTGGGATCTCATTTTAAGTAAGTATAAAAATCAGAAGCACATTAAAACTGCTACAAAGTTTTTCTAAATCTAATTTATCCGCTTTAGTGTAGGAACGCACCGAAGGCATTGAGGTCGATGATGGACGTAACATATCAAAGAGGTTACCTTTAAGGTAGCATCTATTCTCTCCTCGAACTCCGATAATAATAGAGGTCCTTGATCTTGATCTATTGCGATTGTTTACAATGCGATAGTCAAACTGTGCAAGTTTGAATTCACACAGCGTTTTGTCGATAAGATCTCTTTAAAGATGTAATTTTATATAATAAACTAGACAACTAAGAAATGGATTGATAGTTCATAAATATTTAAAAACCTATTTCTGGGCTTTTTTGTTTTCTCTCTGTCTCTTGCTTTGTTTTCCTTTTTCGTCCTGCTTTTCTTTCCGACGTTTGTGTTTGGTTTTTCTGTATTTCGCACCTCAACCAAACTTTCCTCATTTTTGGGCAGCGCAATTAGAAGTTCCTCAATGCAATCTTGACATCTAAACCAGGCTGAAACAGATATTTCATGAATAATGAGCAGCGCCGCTTATTAGCTTTGATGGTAGGGTAAATTAAGAGATAGAAAACCACATACTTAGTCATATATCGGTTCTAGGTTAATTCTAAACGTGTTTAGTGTTCCATTTACACTTCAGAAAAAAATATTGAAGTGTTTGTTACGACTTTAGAAACAAAACTAGGAAGACACCCTGCTCCCATAGTCTTCTATCTGTTTACCGCTGACTGTTGTCTGCTGTAGGCTAAACACTATAGATAAAGTAAGGAGATCTGAACTAAACTGCACTAACATGACTCGAATACAGGTTTTTATGGTTAGGTTAGGTTAGCTAATTTGAAATCTGGTAGAACAGATATAGAGTTTTATAACCTGGAAATTGTACGAGACGCAAACATTCTGGGTGAAAGGTTTCATAGAGTTGCACGAAATCTTAAACACTGTTAATCGGTTTCCGAAGCTAAAACTCGCAAATGCTACGTTATTCTAAAAATCTGGTATGGTTGCACGACCGTTGAAATCATAGGTCGATATTGAAGCAAATTATTATATCGTTTGGGAAAATCTTGGTCAGGGCCGTCGGATGTATATGAGCAGCCGCACTTGAAAGGCAATTTTTTTATATTCTAGACCAATGAAAATTCCGTTTCTCTGCAGTGAACAACCTGCACACCTATACGTGACAGCCTTGAAAAAGTGATCTGGATAAACCAATCAGATGCAAGCCACCACGATGCGATAAAAAACGAAAGTTTCGATCTCGACATTGATGTAAACAACGAAGGTGATCTTGTTTCAGAGGAAAGTAACTTCAATGTTGCGGCAACAGCCATTTTATTTATGAAAACGAAATTTAACGTTTTCCTTTTGTTTTTTTGTTAGAGATAAAAATTTGAAATTTCTTATTTTCTGTAAACGGTTTTCATGGAATTATGTAGAATCGTTAACAGTAAATACAATGAGTATTGACATCGCCAGTTGTGATTTTTTGAGTCACAGTTAGCTTAGTTATCATCAGAAAAAGAATTTCAAGGACTTTTCAACAACATAAGTTTGATATATACTTAAGTTGACAGATGCCAAGATTATTCCCAGAAATAAGTCTAATACGCAATGTCTCAAGAAATTCTAAAACGTAGTAGACCATAATAAATATTTGACGATCGACAGAAATCATCTATCTCGTGAATTGACTAAACAGGTCGGTTCATACGGAAGGTTATGTTGCCATTGTCTAAGAAGTTGATTGTCTCTACGTGATCATGGTTATGTAATCTTGCTTCGTGTTCGGCAGCAAAAAGTTTGATCTCACTAGCAACGTCCACTATCCTGAGGTCTCAATGGATGCTACTATTACGCACGTACTTTAAAGCGCCTACAATAATTCGTAGCGCTTTATTTTTAAAAGTCTAAATCCTATTACATCACATCCTATTATAGGCGTAATCATGTTTACTTTTTACCAAAATTGTTTACTTTATCTACTATTTTTTTATTTTTTACATTTCATGTAGAAATCTGATATAAATCTACTCATACTTTCTAAATTTAAAAAAAAATTAAATTTTGCACGTAAGTTACGCATAAGTTTCTAAAAGCTTAAAAGTTAAACACCATGCTGCCATCTGTGACGGCATCTAGAACCAAACTTCAGAACCTTCAAAATACTTTAGGATTTCTATTAACCTCACTTTCGTTGTTTACTTGGATTTACGCAGTTTTTTTTGGTTTGCGCTGTTTACCTACTATTTTACGTGAACATGTGAAAATAAAAGTAAATTTCCAAGTTCTTAAGTCGGTGTTTTCCTTAGATAATGCACTAAGCATCTAACATACAATATCGCAATTTCATTCTTTTCCCATCCGGACAAGAATGGCATGTCACACAAATGAAAATTGGCTTGAGAAAATAAATCCTTGTGGTTATAAGTTAGATACTTGAATGAACATTGTTGATAACAGAAGAATTTATTGTAAAATTTGTTTTTCTGAGATTAATTGTCAAAACAAAAGAGTTTCAAATGCTTTTTAGCATGTTAAAAAAACATATGTACGACAAATGCACACAACAAATTAAACAAACTCCAGTTGTGTTTTAGTACGTTCTAGCAAACCTACGAATAAGGATCATAACAGAGAGAATATAATAAGTTCTACAGTCAATTTGCTCAGCCTGCATAATGGAAGATATCGTCAGGAACTCATTTGGACTATAAAGTGTGTGGATAAAGGTTAGTCAGCTTTATCCTGTACAGACACCTTCAATTGCACGTTTGGAACTTATAAGCATGAGCATGGTGTTCCAAATGCAATTTTCTTTATTTGACCGCCAACAAGTGAAACTTCAACAGAATATTTGAAAAAAGCTCTTGAAAATGCAAATTTGTCTTTTAAAAATTTAATAATGATTAGCTATGGTGATTCAAACGTTAATTAAGTTGTATTAAAAAAGATGAATGAAGCTGTAATAGAAGAAAGAAAGAAGAAACTACTTAGTTAATGTATATGGGTAAGTGCAATTTACATTATAATTCATAATGCTTTTTAAAGCACTTCAGCATCTTGATGCAAGCGATTTTGTTCTTGAAACCTTTTTATGTGTTTGTGACCAATCAGCTCGCCAAGAAGACTATGAAAAGCTCCAAGTTGAACACAAGTTACCCAAACATCGCTTCATTAAACATATTAGCAGTAGGTGGTTAAGTCTCCATTTAGCTGCTACACGTCTTTTGGAACAGAGGCCTGGTTTGATTGCTTATTTTACAGTCTTTGTACCAAATGAAATCGGAAATAACTCAACTTTGCAAAGTAGTTAATACAAATGAAACAATGAAAGCTGAAATTTGTTTTACCAGAGAAAGTGAAGAATTATTTGTTTAAAACAACTTTAGAAGAAAGAACCCCTTATTCATGTGCTATATGAAGAAGTGAATAAAATTGTTAAGTCTGAAAGAGTTCTGGAAATAATTGAAAAGGGGATTATCCGATAAGGCCGAGTCTTGAGCCCCCCTGGAACGTAATTTCACCTGTACTGTTTGAAAGATATTTTATAATTTATTATTCTGAAATAAAATTTTGTAATGTCGGTGAACAAATATCCAGATGTAGTCCGGAACTTTGTGTTGTGAGAGTAACTTTTTTAAGGCTAATCTCTGTTGATTTAGTATTGCTGGAACTACAGTCTCATAGTCCCATTAAGCTGATAAAGACTTGTGCGGCAATACCATTGCAGAGTAGAAAATAAATGACTGCTTAATACTGATTTTATTAATCCCAAAATTTTTTATATATAAGAATAACGTGCTGATATGATAAATTAAAACTAGGTAACAAGGAAACATAACAATTCTGCAATTATACATTTTACAGATCTGGTTCATATTTTAACGCCGTTAACAATTCGTTTTTACTATAAGAGAATATATGTATTTATCTGCACTAGTATGAGTAAGTTGATACACTTTTTATGTTGCGCTAACCAGAAGTTGCAACGTTGCTTGTTTAGCACATTCTTTCATTTACGAAAATGTGATGTTTTCAATGTTCGTGTTTTTAAATAATCTAAAATTTATTTCTTAAAATTAAATTAATTGAAGAAAAGTTCTGTTTAATTTCCAAAATTTAAAATGGTGTTTCACAATCCCATTTCCTCCCTCAAAGATTAGAATTTCTAACATTCTGTGCTCATTATGAACTGTTATAAAAACTTTATTAACGCATAAATATCGATATTTGTAAATAAAGCATACCCACCATACCCACAAACTTCAGGAGTTAATTCGAAAGCTTATGTTTATGAATTGCTGAGATTGCAGCCTCACAATCTCATTAAGCTAGTAGAAAAGGCTTTTGCAGCAAATACATTTATAGTGAGTAAACCCAGTTGAATGATAATACTGTTTATTAGGTTTTCAATTTTTCTTTTTATACACAGTTGACATGCTGACATAATAACAATTTACAAATTAGGTAACAGATAAAATATACAATCCTGCAATTCTACATTTTACAAATCTAGTCTATCTTTTCAATGTTCAACTTCTTTATGTTGCGCTAACCAGGATTTGCAACTTGCGCATTCTTTTCTTTATGAAAGCAATATTTTTAATGTGTTTTGAATTGACAAACAATTGTCTTTATTAATTTGTTGTATTGAAATTGTATTATTTGATTTGATTTTGTGCAAACATCTATGTTTCTACTTGTTGTCCTTCATGAGGGTCTTACACAAGATGATCAGATAAAATTCTTTCACGATGGGCGTTTCATGGTTAGCCAGCAGTTGCTTCTTTCTGATAAAATCTGCTACTGGCTGGTCCCTTTGTTGTCGTTTGCGCTATAAGGCGGCACGAAGATGGATGTTCTTCGCCTCGCTCCCATAATGAGCGAGAAATTTTACTTCTAATTCCTCTAAGGAGGTGGTTAGGGACGCTTGCTGTTACCACCACTTGGCGGCGTCTTTTCGGAACAGCTTTTGTTCTTCAGGTAAATCTCCGAGAGCGTAAAGGCCAGTGTCAAAAAACTTGGGGGGGTGCTCGTGCTCGAATCCGTGGAATTCCGGTAGGACGACGACGGGCGGCGCGGCATGCGTGGTCTGTTGCCGGGCAAGCTGACAAAGCAATGTGGCCACTATGTCGTTGGTTGTAGGAGTGGGTAGGCCTTAGATGGCGCTTGTAGGGTCTATCATATACGGGTCAGAGATGTCGGCGGCAGCTGGGTCATTCATGAGGGTGTCGGAGCGGGTTTCTGCCCTTCCGAGCAGTGTTGTGAATTCGGTTTCTTTTCCTCAAAAAGAAAAGACGGCGACAAGAGGCAAGGTACCCCACGTTGGAACAGCCAAATTGTTACCAACTGCTATGGACGGAGCAAAGGGCGTGGTGTGGGCGGCTCGGTGATGGCGGAGGATGATGGCAACGACCCAGGTGACTTTAACGGCGACATACGATAGACTTCTACAGCTTGGCTATTAGGAGGTTAGGGTTAGGATTCTATTGGGCAAAAGACGTGGTTGTGTATAATACTTTGAGGTTGGAGCTTGATTCGGCTAAGCTTGGAGGAGCGTAGGATAAGATAGGTCTTATCTTGTTGATATTGGATATGTAACACAGCGATTCCTACTAAGCTTCCGGTGTTTATGTGTACAGCCCCGCAGCATCAAGGGCTAAGATTGGTCCATGTTGAAAGCCAATGGGCGATGGTGAGAGGGTGGGAGTCTTGCACGTGATGCTCCGGTAATACTAGGACGCTGCCTTGTGGGGCTGCTGCTCTAATTTTTCTGAATTCTGAATATGCATGTTCTTATCCGTATCTGCACTGAGTAATTGTTCCCCGTCGATATACGTGATATTGTATGGTAATATTTGTTTGTGTTGGCTTCCTGTGAACAAAATATTCGAATCTGCTTTGTTCATCAATTTTAATGCTCAGGTTTGATAAGAAGTTAATTGATTTGCTTTTTTTTTGTTCTAGTTTAAATTGTCATTAGAATATTAAGTTTACTTAATACTACTCGACTTAGTTTCGATAATTTAACAAACATTTTGAAATGGTTTAAACAAGTAGAATCTTAGAAACTTTAAAACAACAAGTCTAATTTAGAATGATCAATTTAAACTGATTCAGATTATTCAAACAAGTACAAAAACGAACTTATAAAATTCATTCTTTAACTGATAAATCATTAACTGGTACGTACGTACGATTGTAATTATCGTATTAAAAAAAGTTGTGATTGCTCACTACAAAATTGTTGAAGGAATAATTGGAGATCAAATGCAAATATTGCTTTAAAAGAGCTTCGGTGTACAAGTTCCAATTTATCCTGGGGAACAACACCATTGGAAAGTTTCAATATTCAGCAATCGAAGAATTTCCAACCTTAAAGTCGTCAAATATTTTGCGATTTCACGAATTTCAACAAAATTCTCCCAAGGTTTTGTATCTCTTGGGACGTTTCTGATGGTTTAATAAAAAAAGACATTAATTAAAAACAATATTAATTAAAAACCTTTTTATAGTTGCGGGAAAACATCGGATTAATTGCAAACAAATACCAGGTGAAATCAACAAAAGGTGTAAATTCCAATATTTTTAATACCAGGTAGTAATTCGATGAGACTTCAATTTTACCTTCAGATTCTTCATGGGAATTCACCAAAATTTTACACCAAAACAAACTAACAATAAAACGCAACCATTCGCTTTGAAATTCGCTAATTAAATAATAAATGTCAAACCGCAAGAAATACAATACAATAATGACAGGAAATATGTGTTGCGCGGGAATTTAAATAGGTAGAATCAACTGTAGATTGTAAGGTAGATTTACAAACATAATCAATGATTTTCGACCCGTTTTAAACCTTCTTAATTCAAGTTAGCATTTTTAGATAATTATGCTATGAAAATGTGATTTCTTCACGGACCAACGGAATATCTAAAGAATACTGACTAGAATGTAATGATTTCAAAATAAACCAACAGAGAGAGTTAACCGAATTTCACAAATTCAACAAAATTACTAAAAGGTTAGCTTTACCTAAACAAAAATATATCTCCGCGTTTATTATCCAGTTGTTTAGAATCTTGATATCAGTGCATTCTGGTTTACAAACAAAATTCAGCAAATTCGTGTTTTTTTTCCTTGTCTCTCCTGGCCTTAGTTAGAATTCCCAAAATTTTCACAAAATCTCATATTTCTACTAGATCTTTCAAATTGTATTTTTTTCAGTTTTACACGTGCATGTAATAATCCCTCCTACATACTTGTATCCTTCTTTTATTATTACTTACTTAACAAATAGTTATGCATAGTACCTGCTTGTATTAAAGCTATTAAGGATGGAATATATTTTTGTTTCGTGAGTAGCACAAGAGACGACATCCATCGATATCACAATATCCCAAATAATAAAACTGTAGATTGCAATGCAATTATCAACATCAATAATACTTGATAGCACATAAATCACTTTAAATTTCCATATGATAATTTATGAAGTATTTCTACAAAAATATTGCTTTAGTGGAAGTAGACAAGTTAAAGACTAATCGCTACTTTGTTGCATGTTGTTACCATTAAAAAGAAAATAATTATAAAGACAGCAATCAAAATCTGACACTAATTCTAGTAAGTTCGCCAGTTGTTCATTAAATCGGTTTCTGTTTCGAGCTAACTATTAACAATTATGGTTTGCTATTAAATATTCACTTATTAAATATAAATGTTCTGCTTTCTTTTTACTTTCCTACACAGCTTTGTAGAGTGAAAGTGTTATCATTTATCAATTTTAGAAGAACAAATTATTAAGAATTATAAGTAAATAATCGACGCTAAGGTAATCCTCTTTTTGTGCAAATTGAGATTAGATTTTATTATTAGCCCAGAAAGTCTAAATCATACTAAAAGTCTCCGACCATAGATGTGCATAATCTTTTAGGGAGGGGGAGGCTAAAGTTGAACAATTATTAACTTACGTCCTTATCGTTACAGTCTCGAATTTCCAAAACTGTTAAGTTGCAGATCGAATTTACAGTGTAACGTAACTTTGCGTTACAAAATACTTACTCTACGATAAGACCCTTTTTGGTCTTAGCCCAACTAAATTTAGCAGTAGCCTTGAGTTTAGGTAAGGAGGTTATAGGCCACAGCTATAAATAACGAAATTCTTTGAAATCAAAGCATATATCAAAGATCGAAAATGATATTATATAATAATAAATTTAAATAATTTAATAGTATATTATTCAATGAGCACATATTGTAGGCTATTATTCAAAAGAATGAGGTTTACACACTCGCCTTCGGCTCATGTGTAAATCATCCGACTGAATAATACCCATTATGTGCGAGTCGAATACGACGTTTTATCTATGATTCTAACACTTCTGAAGAAGATCTGGAGATGGATTCCCCTGAGGGAGGCGATGTTCAAATTCTTGAATATGTAGAAATCAATGAAAGTAAACAATCTTCACAAAGAGAGTTTTAGACCTGGAATACAAGGATCCTCTGAAGACGATGTCCAAAATTTTTTTCTAGCAATAAATAGTTTGAGATTATAACAATTTCTATTTTGTTTATATCTATAAATAGGCAACCAACAAAACAACGCCAGTGAATAAAATGCATACAATTTACTAGTGTTTTATGAGTATGGTTATATTCCTATGGTTACGCGTATAACGACTATATTATTGAAGAGTGGTGGATAAATACATATAACTTAATAAATGTCAATAGAACTTGGTTAGCTCAAAATTACAAAGACGAATTACTTAATTAATTAATCAACCAGAAAACAATCCATACAATGATTCTCGGAAGCAAAATATAAACATGGAAGAAACCTGCAAAAAAATCACAATCAGTAAACACTAAAATAAAAGAATGACACCCCAAGAAAAAACAAGCATTCAGTCTTAGTCAGTTGTTTCTCCTTATTTTTGTGATTATATTAAAAATTAAATTTTAAAGTATATGGACTGGATATTAGGTTAAAAGACTCAATAAGTAAAGAATTAGCTTTATTTCAGAATAAATTGACTTAAGTCAAGAGAAAAAGCTGAAAATTCTGGAAAATCGTAGATAGTAAAAACCAACAGATTATTTTTTCAGAATTATTGATTACGTCATCCCATTAGAGACGTGGATTCAGTTGTGTTATTCATCACTATGCAGCTCCTGGTTATTGCAACGTCTATGGAAGATTGCCTTATTTGCACGTCCTTGCTCCGACTCTGTCTGGACTTATCGAAAGATCTCTGAGATTGTTTAGCAAACTCGTAACTAGGCGTTTAGTTTTAATTACAGTAATAAATTGTGTGACATTATACAGTGCTTTCGTAAGGTAGTGCATAAATTCTTTAAAAATTCAGAAACGAACTTTTAGGGAAAACGTTCGAACCGGTCGATTTTTATTTTTAATGGGCATTTTTTTAAACAAAAAATATTTATACAGGGTGAGTCACGTAGGAAGCATGACGTCAAAGATATTTTTTTAATGGCAATCCCTATATTTTTTTACATACGGTAAGGTAATTATGGGTATAGGTCACATAAGAAAATTTTCAAGCAAACTGACCTCAAAATTTCACAATATTAAATTTACTGATAATGCAAAATTCAAAAGACAACTAAATTATATGTTTAAATTGTGCAAGCTCAGCATCACATTGGATGATGTTAAGCACACCTTTTCAGTTCAAGGGACTTCTCCCGCGTGGCGCATTAGATCCCGGGCCACGGACTGCGAAACGACGTTTCTGCGTGCAAGGCTTCGTTTGACGCGAAAATGCCTAAAATCTAATCACTTATCCTCTATTCTCCACATTCCGCATGCGCAATCTTCTCTCCTTTTTCTCCAATCACATTCACCGAGTCCTATTTCCCACCATCTTCCAATTCTTTGACTTTCGGATCAAAACTTCCTCTTCTGGTAACCTGGTCCACATATTTTTCTGACCTGAACAAACCCGCCCTTTAAACCCCCAATTTTCTGTTAACAATGACTTTAAGACCTGGCCTCGGAACTGTTAGCCTCAACATTTATTAGTTGGAAATTTGGTCCTCACGAATCACCTTCACGTTTTTGCTCTGTCCGAAACTCATCTTAGGAAGTCCGAGTTTCTAATTTCTTAAGCCAAAGTCGTTCTTGTCCTCCACCGCAGGCTCTCCTCTAGCGATTTTCAGATACCTCAACAGTTCTCGCACCTACACGCCTGTACTGCCACCATTCACGTTCTGGACAGCAACCACGTCCACATCTTTTTCTTATACATTCGCCCCGAGCACCCGCTTTCTTTCTTTCCGAGTTCAACTTCAATCAAGAATTTGTACCACGACAGATGCGTTGAACTTTGCCATAGGCGTCGTTCTAAGACAAGGAAAACCAGGGACAGACCCACCTATCGCATATGGCTCAAGATTTCTTAATAAATCTGAAGAAGCCTACAACACTACAGAAAAAGAATTACTTGTTCTGTGGAGAGTAAACCATTTCAGACCATATTTATACGGGATCTAGATTTCTGTATCTGTATTGACGTGGACAACTACATCTGCCAATACAAAGATGTCTTCAAAACTCACAAAAAACCTTCATGTGAAATCATCTTACTGGTATCTCTAAACAAGACTATCTCGACTTTGTGTAAAACCAAGTCGAGTTGACATCTCTAACCTCATAAAAGAAATAAATGTACAGTCGACAGGTGTATTCCAACTCGACAAGAATTGTAAGGCATACGTCCCTACAAGCGTTCTTCAAGCTGCTGTTGGTTACGTTCTTGTGCATATAAATATAATTCCTGATATCGACGTAATAAGAGATGGCTGTTGTGTATACAAACCCGTCAATCTCACCACAAACATTTTTAGATTAGATCTGATACGAGTAGCGAATATCAACCTCGATGAACTTAATTATGCGAAACATAAATTACAACATTTTGAATACATACTTCAAAACCGTTTGGAACATCCACATGAATTCCAATTTCAACGTTGGTTTCTACAATACATTCTTTTCTAGGATCAGTTATTGGAATTATAATATCATACTGCATTCTATTTAAATGCGGATTTCTCATATTTATTTATATGTTAGATCATTGCTACTTAAAATTCATGAATTACAGCAACTTCTAACTGACTTTGACCTTGATGGCTTAACCATATCTGAAACTTGGTTAAATGAATTCATATTAACCAACCATGTTAATATTACTAATTATACTTAATTGAGACGTGATAGAATAAATGGAAATAATGGTGGGGGGTGTGGGATTATTATGTTTGCAATGCACTTTCGTTTTCTGTAACTGATGCCAATATTTCTGTGAATCCGTGCCTCAAGTATGATCAATTCTCCTGCCAGTTCAACACTGTCAACTTTCTCTCACACAAAAGAGTTCACAATAAAACACGGTAATTAAACGAAAGCTTCTTACAACGAAAACTAAACCGCGTGAAATACACTTTAACCCACGTGACGGAAAATGAGATCGTGGAGCTGCCCGAGACGGCCAGTATGGGAGATTCTCCCACGCTCCCAACGGCCATGGCGACTGTTTTTTAGTTAAAGGAATTCTGATGAAAAAAATAGAGTGAGGCGTTTATAGGATATGAACTTCCACTACCAAGTCCTACAAGCGCAAAAATCTCGAATTGGAAATAGCAATATTCGCACAAAATCTAATTGGTTACCTTAAAACTGTTTTTTGAGATAGAACAAGACATACACCACTGGGAAGTAATAGATTTGTCCGATTTTGACAGGTTAAAAGCAAAACCATATTAAGGGCAAAGGTGCCAACCTCACCTTCTCGTGGTGCATCCTGTTTTTGACAAACGAGGTTCTGGCGACCGAGTATAGGCGAAAGCGGGTCCTCAAGCAGGAATTCGCACCTGCCGAATTCTTCCTGACAATGCGTGCTTCGCAGTTGAGGTGAGCGAAAGCGGGTTCTCGAGCAGCTGCCATGCGGTTTTGGTTGTGAACGGAATCACTGCCTATCGCGGACGATGAAGCGACCTTGTCGAATGGCGACTTGGAGGAATTGGAGTTGAATTCGTCGCTTGTAGTTTTGGCCTCCTGGGCCGCGCCGGATGCACTAGACGATCGCTGGCCTGGAGCGGTCACACTTACGCTTTCATCGGCGAGCGGAGCGAGGCTTGCAGTAGGGCGGACGCGCAGCAGGCTGCTGCCCTGGCGTCGGTGTAGGCTGGGTCCCACCAGTAGTCCTAGTCATCGAACACTACGCCGCCAAGTTGCTCAACGAGTAACCTGATTTGGTGAGTGTCTTCCTTTCTATCCATTTTCTGTGGCATCTTCATATTCTAGCAAGACAGGCCAAATGTAAACAGCGTGACATGCGAAAAGACCGAGGAACTGAAAAATCAAAGTAGTTTGTAAATGCGTCCGAAACATCGTAAAATAAAATTAAATTAAAAAGCAACGGCGGCCCTCAAATAAAGCACGTAAGTTAGTAACAAATACACCAGCCAAAAATAAAGCGGTAAGGAATTGTTTGAATGATGTTTGATGATGATGAAATTGCCTTTCAAACAAGACCTCAAGAGTAAAGCGTGTGTTGCCTTTGCAAGCTTACACGTGCCTTATGGAAAGTAACAGGTAAACTACAGGGAATTGGGTGAATCCAAATACACGTATTGACGGGGAAAATACAACCAAAAATGAGTATGTTAGAAGTGCACTTACTGTCAACAGAACAGTGAGTTGGATACCAACAAGGGCTTTGCTTTATTGGAACCAGAGATATTCACGTGGATTTTTCTTGTCACAAATTACCAATCGCTACTCTAATCATTATTTTACACAATAGCTCTTAAAAGAGTTGTTGAATGGTTAACAAGTAGCGTTGAGCCTAAGTCCTCGAGTCTAAAGTTATGCTGTCAAACAAGGCCTTCCATGAGTCTGAGATCAAAAATTTTATTGCAAAATAATGACAAGCAATATATAAACAAATGAGTTTCTTTTATTGTGATATTGGTCATCGAATTATAATTCAGCATTTACATTATAATAATTATAATATCTATTACAATTCAATAAAGAATGTTTATGAGTTATACTTATGTATTGTAGTTTATGAAAGTAGGTGATTTTGGGCTACTTCGGCGCCATCTATTGGCCACACGGTGTATAATAAATCTGGATATGCTGGGTGTCGGTTGTGAACATGTAAACAAAGCGACCACATTATTTGTGTTTTAGTCTAATTTACTTTTTTATTTTAATCAATAAATAATTCTCTTATTTGGTAACTAGTTCAATGTTTATTTTCGATCCGTGTTAATCCGGGAAAGAAAAGGCATAACACGTTGGATCACTTGTTACAATCTACATGTTTGTATTAATTTATGAGACAATTATACACTTCATACCTTAGCCAATCACGATGAGGAGGTGCCTTTTCATCAGGTTCACTCAATGAGACATTAATAGTAAAACAGAAAATATCAGATTGCCAATTTGAAATTTCTATTTTAGTTATCGCTCTTAAAATTTACCTATTCTAATCTCAAATTACATAAGAAATTTTTTACTCGATACTTAAAAAAACTAGACATTCTGTAACACTTACAGAATTCCGAGTACTCTTAATAAACTTTACTCAAAGCATTCCAGACAACTAAACAAGAGATATAACGGAGATTCTAAGGAGAAAGTGGGCAGTAGCTAAAAAAGAATTGGATAGTAATTTCAAATCAGGTACTCGGAACATGGAACTACGTATAACATACTGGAGTAGAATAATAAAAACTTTAAAGAATAGGTCAAGAGTGTCATCGGAAACGACAATGGACGGCTGGAATAGACTAGCCAGAGGTGAATGCGGAAACCAGTAATTATCATTCTGTATTTGTTAACAGCCTATTATACTACTTTAGTTTGTGTAAATGCGTTGTGTACGCAGTATACTTATCGTAAATGTATAAAACACTTTAATAAGACAACGTGAGAAAAAGTAATTTGCATAAAACAAACGAATAATAATCAAATATTCTTGTTCCAAGTTAAATAATTTACGCAGGTAGTGCCTCGGAAATTTTCAGTCGGATTTGGTTGAAAAAGCATTTTTTAAAATTTACATTCTAAAAAAGAATTATAAATATACGTACTAATCCAACGGTAATTTAAAATTTATTGTGGGAAGATGCCTGTTTGAAAGTTTTTAATGGCATTAGAAATTTGATACAAAACAATGCAATTGATACTTTTTTTAGCAATTTTTCTCTGGTTCATTTCATTGAACTTCTTGGAATTTACATTATTTATTTAAACTATGACCACAACCAACAACTAGACTTTTGTAATTCTATTTTTAGTACAGAAACAATAATCGATAAGTTAAACTAGACGATTATGCAAATCGGAGATTTCAATGCGCGTGTAGATTATGAACTCTTAACCAGGGTCACAATTTTCTTTGTTATGCAAAATTTATAAAATACTCGTTCGTTACCAATAACCTTAAATAAGCTTTCATGAAAAGGCATAAAACCAAATATAAACAGGTGAATTACTATAATAATAGAGCTCCATCAGATATGAATGAGCTGGAGGGAGCGGGTTTTAGAGAAAATAAAGAAAAGTGGGAGGGAGTCATGTCGACAGGCTTACTCTTCATGGGATCAGTCTTCACATAGACCGTATATGAAGTGGACACAATTAAATAATTATCACAACTATTAACTGGACTCGTGTTGTCGTTACTACTATTATTCTTATTATCATTATTATTATACTATATAAGAGCCACCTAAGTAGCTGCTATTTCCCATCAACCATTAGCTGTCACGCTGTTCTATCCGAGTGCTATCGAAGATGTGTTTAATTTTTTTAAGTGATGATTTATGGATTAGTTTGACTGGTTAAGTAGCTATAGGTCCATGGATTGTTGGATTTCATATAAGAGTTGAAGACACCTGTGAAGATACTGTTACGAAAATAATTCGGTATGTATAAGTTTTGATGGTAAGGATGGTATAATTTTATTATTACTAGGTTTATGTTATTATTGATATCGTTCATTAAAGAATTAACCGAATTACTGAAACGTTTAACTTTTTTTGTTTCATTTTTTCGCAGTTATTTACAAATTAGTAATTACATACTTATCCTTATTTTTAAAAAAATGTTTAATTTGATAATTCATCTATAAAAGAATCATCTTAAGGTATAATATTTCACCAATAACTTATACCTACATGGTAATTTGTAATGCAAAACGATATACAAGCTCGCATTTACAAGCCCTCTAGCAATGACTGATAGGTGGTTGCATTTTTAAATCCCGTTACTATTATGATTGGAAATTACAATTTCACTTTGTAATTTCATACAGTTTATCCATTACTTGATAGTTATAGACACTTTGGACGTTTATAAGCCAAACCAAGAAATTAATTTTTTTTTTTCTGTAAGCGTTTAAAAAACTGTATCGTCGTTATCCTTGCTGTTTTCTTCGAAGCTTCTTAAACGATTTCAGTGACGCTTAATCGCTTTGTTTTCTGAAACTCGTACCCATCGTCAATTTCCTCAATAATAAAATGGAAACTTATGAAAGTAACATCAAAAATTGCAATGTAACTGAAAAATAAAAAATAACGGTTGACCTATTTAAAATAACGGTATTTTTATTTCTTTTTTCTGCTTTGGCGTTTAACTTAGACAGACTTAAGAAACTTTTGACATTAATACTTTTCACTGGGAGAAAAGAAGAAATTAAGTAAAAAAAGTTAATATGATTTAACGTTAAAGCAAAAAAAGTTTGTAATTCATTGCTGGATTGTAACTAAATTAAACAAAGAGAATGAACAATAATGAAGAGCAGGATTAAGTGACTGGGAACCCAGCGGTGATCATTACAGTTTTAAACTATTAAGATTTGGTGTCGATTTGGGTCTTCTTCACTAATGTTTAAAATGATCTAGGATCTGATTTACTGTGACAACTTCAAAATTTAAACAAAGCAGTTCGTTTCAGAACTAGATAAATAAAGATACTATGAAAAATGTATAAATACAGTTTGAAAAACAAACTCTATACTGAAAAGTACATTTTTTACATATCGTTTTAAAACTTAGCATTTTTACGATAAATAATGTCAATTGTATTTAGGATAAATCTCGTCTCTTCTGCTTTTTATACTTTTCGTAAAATGCAAAATTTCTTTAGGAAAACATAACTGGCATGAATCATTGCACCTGAAATCGCACAATTTTTGGAGAAAATTGACTTTCATGTCTTAGATGTTACTGAAACTTTTTTAACGTATTTCTAAGACAAAATAAGAGATGCCTGCCTAGTCTCGCTGTTGAGGTAATTGGTAATTACAAAAAGTCAAAGTTTCCAAACACTTGCGTGTACTGTTCTTTTTAAGTGTGTGTGTTGAAAAGTAACTTTTATCGTTACTTTTTCAGTGGCACCTCCAATTCTATGGCAAGGCACCTTTTCACTTTCGAAATTTTCTCTAGCAAATACAGATTGATTAAGTATTTTTTCTTTTAGTTATTGTACTGAGCACAGACTCAAGACAAACAGAATTTGCTCCATGAGCTCCAAGAAAATCTAATTCTTTTGGACTCAGTTTAGCAAACCTCAAAACTTATTTTTATTCGGGATGTTTATAAAACAGAGTAATTTCCTTTAATTGAACATAAAATTACCCGTTTCCAAATAATTTTATTTTCCCATTTTTCCCCTGCTGACATCAATCGGACGGTTTGGAACTTTCTGGTCGTCAGTTCTTTTAGACTTTTCGGCCCTTTCAGCCTCTCGGATCCACAGGTCGTTTAGACCTCTCGGGCCTGCCAGGCCATACGGGTCTGTCGGGCCGTTTGGGACTGTTGAACTTCTTGGCCCTTCGAGACTGTAGAGCTGTTTGATTCTTTTGGTCCTGTCAGACTGTTAGGGCATGTTTGGCCTTTTTGGCCTTTCGGGTCTCTTGGGTCTATCGGGCCGTTTAGATCTCTCAGGCCTGTCAGGCCATATTGATCTGTTGGGCCTTTCGGGCTATCGGGCTGTTTAGTACTTTTGATCCTGTCGAGCCTTTTTAGCTTATCGGCTCTTCGGGTCTCTTGGATCTTTCGGGCCGTTTGGATCTTCTAGGTCTGACAGGCCGTATGATCTGTCGGACTGTTTGGACTTCTTGGGTCTGTCACAGATCGTTCGGGCCGTCGGGACTTTTGAACTTCTGGGCCCTTCAGGTTTGTCAAGTCGTTTGGTTCTATTATTCCTGTCATACTGTTAGCGTCTCGCCTGTCAGGTCTTTTGGACTTCTCTGCTCGTCTGGTATATCGGACAGTTTGGTTCTTTCGGCCTTGTCAGACCTCTCGGGCCCGTCAGGTCATACGGGTATATCGGGCTGTTAAAGCTTGACGGGTGTTTTGGACTTCTCGGGTCTGTCGGGCCTATTGAACTTATCAGCCCTTAGGGCTTCTTTGTCGGACCTCTCGGATTTATCGGTCGTCTCGGGCCTATTAGGCCGATCAAGAAGTTAGCTGGTTTTTTTCGGGTAGCGCCAAGTTTGTCCCCAGTCAGGCCGGTCTGGGCCTGGGAATTTCTGCCCGTAGAGGACTCTAGTAGGTAATACCTCTTCCCACATTCATACGGCAGTTGTTAAATATTCTTAACACACAATACTAATTGGAATTCCATTCTAAAATTTGGGTGGCACATAGAAAATGCGTTTGAGAATGTATTGGAATCTTTTCAGATTTCTAGACAATCGGGTTAACGCCCTAACTTGCAATTCAAGAAAAGATTCTCTAAAACATATAGTTTTTTAAATTAATTATATTATAGTATTTGTAATGTAAACGATTACCTTTTAGGTTTAAAATAATTCAAGTTGTAAGTTTATCTGTTGTGTAGTAAAGAAAAAACAAACGTTTTTATACTAAGCAATGTACAAATTCTCGAAAACTTATATGCAAAATAAAATAAAAAATAATGACATTAGACACAAATAAAAAAACATACAGGTCTCTTGTTTTGATTACTTAGTACAACATATAAAAAAATTGAGTATTTACGAAAACTGTTCGGTTTCACGTAGGATGGCTCACAAGCACTTAACAATGCAAAACAACGTGTATACTTTCCAAATCTAGACTGTGAAATTCCCTGTAAAGTAAAAACTTTTATTCGGAAAGGAAATATTAGAAACTAAATATAATATTAGGCTTCTTAAAACAAGCTGTAACTTTTCAATTAATTTTAACTATCTGTTGTTATAACGTTTTATAACTGACGACACTCAATACTCAATCATAACTTCCATTAATGTAAACATATACACATGAAAACTAAAAAGTGTATTTATTTGAAATGATTACCTACATATTTAATAATATCATATTTACGTATCCGGTGCACTTTTGAAATAACCAAAGATAGGTATTCATTACGCATGTTAGACGAGGTTTAAAAAAAACTTCCTATAGACAAACAAGCGAAAGTAGAGGTCGTTTACAGTTTGACAGATTCTTCTAGAAAATGTTCTAATTTTATTTTCATTCTTTTGTGATAGAGGGCTCAGATTTCTATAAATATGCAGACTTTTACAGTCTTCTAGGTCTTTGTAAAATCCTAAATTTCTCCAATTGTACAGGCTTTTACAAAGCCTTTACTACTCGGCCCATAAGCTGCCAAGACCCTTCAATCTTTTGTTTCTATGTAAAAATACGCCGAAAGGATTTTTCCACTTATATTTGCATTGCATTGCCATTTCTTGAAAATTCCATACGTATTTTCATAACGTCCTTTCGATCTTTCAGGGATTAATACCAAACACTTAATATTTCAGGTTTGTTTGATATCTGTATTTTCACTTTCAGAATTACTTATGGTTGATATTTCTAAGCAAATAATTACTCACTAAGCGACGGTTTGTGACCTCTGCTTGGACTACGTCCTCATACGGGTCACCTCGTCATGCTTCGTCCTTCATTATTTTTCTTAAAAGAATTAAAGGTCATTAAGGCCCAAGTACTGTCTTTGTACAGGCCACCTATGGTGGCCTCTGCTCGCGCTTCACACTCCACTTGCCTACTTACCAGAGCTATATGTCAGTACGGTTCGGGATACGCGATGGCCTCTGAACGGATTGCGCCCTCCATTAACCTATTTAAGAAAGTTTACTCGTCACTACGGCTTGGGCTACGCCCTCACACGAGCCGCTTTCAGTGACCCCTGGTTGGACATCGTCCTCAATTAATCTACTTTAATAGAACTAAATTTAACTACGTCTCGGGCTACACCCTCGCACGGGAAACCTTAACTTTAACCTACTTAAGAGATGTTTGACATCATGCGAAATTTTGTGGAGATTTTATAAAAGAATTTTTACAAAAATTTCTTTGAAAATTTTTGGTACGTTGTTGTAGCGAGTTGTATGCAACTATGCATAATTATTTACAAAATTTTTAATGTGGGCATGCGCAGTATCAATCTATTTACAGCTGTTTGCAGTGACCTTTAATCAACCTTTAGCACGACTCGTAAACATAACCTCAAATAATAGGGAAGCAAGCAAACGTGGAGACGATCAGCTGATGTCGGTTTTCGTATGCACGACCTCACGTTTATTGCGCATTTTCTGCAAGAAATTTACCAATTTTTAGAACATGTTCTACAATAATTTTGTTGACAAAAATTTCTATGTAAACTCCGTTTGCAACAACCAATGATTTTTAAAAAATTAATTTGTACAATTTTTTTTAAAAAATTTAGCATAGTGTCATACAGCTCTAAGAAAGCTAAATATCGCTACGATCTCGCACGGGCTACTTTCAGTGCCTCCTAGTCAAGTTTTGCCGTCCATTAACCTTCTTAACAGACCTCGGTTCGGACCAAGTTCAAGGAGTGGTGCACCAAACAAAAACACGCAGTATGATTATTTGGTTTTGTCTGTCCAAAACAATCTCATTTCATCAATCACCCTGTATGTATACAGTGATTGCCAAACAGTTCGCACTAAACGGGAAAAATCCTTATTTGTAATTTTGTTTAAAAAAATTTTTGCACCAATAATTTGGGCATGTCTGAAAACCAAAAATGAGCTACTTCTACCAATGACATCTTTTGAAATGACCAAGATTGAAGATCGTTAATAATTTCACAGTGTACGAGATTACCACCAAATATAAAAAAGTAGTAACAAAATGTTAGGATTCTGCAGTTCTTGTGCAATTTAGGTATGTGAATTTGAATTTGAATTACTTAACTTTTAAGTATAGTTAGATTATTGATTTTTGTTTTTAGAAATTATCTGAAACAATATTATTCTTTCTCAAACTATCAATTCTTGAGCTTATGAGACAATGTGTCCTGATTTTGAAAACTTTCTGTGGAACACCTTGTTATCTTTCAATATTTTATTATAATTTTAAGTTTCTCTACATTATAACACTTCTAAATATTCCAATTAATCCAGGAACAAATAGAAACTATCAAAAGCATGTGTGAATTTGTGTTACAGCCACCCAATACTGAAAGCAATATCAGTAGAACAAATTCAGGGCTACTTTATAAAATTTTTAAATATTAAGTTCAGTATTGCGTGGCTGTAACAACTCTTATTGATTTTCGTCAAAAAAATTGCATTCGTTATTCTACAATTGCTAAAACAAAAGACAGGCGCTTTAAGGATACTTTACCGGGCATTAACAGATAGCATCAAATAAGAAGCTAACTACGTATTGGTTAATAATAATTATTGCATAACAAATGCAATTTATTTGTTAAAAACGACCGATTTTCATATCATGACACACTACGCCAAAAATGGTTTTCGTTCCATAATCTGGCAAAACGAAAGCAAACTCTTTAAAACCCGCTTTTGCCTTTCTTTTTTTTAAAAGAGAATCGAATATTTTCGTTTTTAGGGAATATTTATTAAACCGTGAAGGTTTTTGAAACAAAAAACATCAGTAAATTTATATCTAAACGGCAGCTATTCTCTAATTTAAACGACAATGTATCTCTTACGGTTTCCGAGAAATCTTAGTGGCTAAGCTGAAAAATTATTAGTGACAAGAAAGCTTTTGTTTAGTTAATAAAAGTTTTTATAAAAGTGGATATTTTGTTGTCAGTAAATAAACTCTTAATAATATTTCAACATAATTTAATTTTTTCTTGGATAAAATGTACGGGCGATTTAAATTAATTTTCGCCCGCTTTACAGTCGATTTTGACATAATAATGTGCGAAGGCATACCCTGCCTGTCATTGCTTGTAAAATTCTATTCCAAATACTGAAAAAGTGAATGTAAGGCTTAGCCTTTTTGTAATATTTATTTATTTATTTAAATGTGAAACCAGCAACTGAAACAATCTTAAAAGCCACAATGTCATTTTATGATAATTAAGAGTATCTCCAGGTATGTTCAGGGTTAGGTAGTTACAGTTTAAAAACATCATTATCTCTTGTTTAAGTCACTATTACATCAACTTATATGGTTACCTTACATCACATAAAGAATATAATGGTATCATCGTTAAGTCTAAAGTGAACCTACGGAAACCGCTACAACACGAAAAACCCCTCGGCGACAACAACAACGATTTTCTACACACTGTTCTGTCTTTTCTCTTTACTTTCAACTCTAGTTCTTCAACTGGTGACTAACCGTAACCCAAATTAAGCAAACCAGACTTAACGTTAATAATGGCTGTTCTTTCGAGATTCTCTTCAGTAAATTGTGTTCGTCTGGAACTCAGAAAACTGAAAGTATAGAAAAATAGATATTTACAAATATATCTTTATATTTAAAACCTAAAGTCCCCAATGTACGTCAATGAATGTTATTTTACTTATATATGCAAAAAGCGGAACCAGAAATTACGTGCTAATAGTAGGGTAAGCGAGTCGGTCAGTGGTTCAGATGAAAATGCGGTCGGGGTAGCCGTACTGGTGTTCAACACTTAGTAGGATCGCCATGAATTGGCATTAAACGGTCAGAATTAACAGAAATTTCAAAAAATTTAGTTATTATAATATAATATGATATTTGTTTTGTACTGACGCCCAGGAGACGAATTTTAAGAAAACTACAATAATTTTAAAAACCTAAGAATTAATAATCAAAAACGAGATTAACAAAAAAGGCTTTCGACAGCGTTCCCTACTTTTGAATAAAACAGTCTCTTAGAATAGTCAAAGTAAATTAACGACTGTGCAGAAATGGATCACTAAAATGGTACAGCGTATTAAAAACCAACTGTAGAAACTATAGAGATATCTAAAATAAAAATCAAGCTATGTGTGTTTCAAGGAGATTCTCTGTCACCTATGCTGTTCTGCATATCATTCATACCGCTGTCTAGAGAATTAAATAAGCCAATACAAGTTATAGTCTAGAAAACCAGAAGGTTGGACATCAAATTAATAGCAAAAAGCAAAGAACAACTACAAACACAAATAGAAATAATTAAGACAATTACTAAAGCTTTTAAAGATGGATTTGACAAATGTGCAAAGTAGCTTTTAACAGGGAACAAAATTCAGACTCAAAACATTCTAAAGGGCAACGAAGCAGACATAAAATACTTAGAGGTAGGCGGAAAAATTGAGCATTAGGCAATCAAATGCAAAATCATAACAGAATATAAAAACAGAGTAGGAGCTATTTTGAAAACAGCTGTAGAAAAATATAGATTACCTTCCGATATAGATTTAGAATTTTCAACTGGAAGCTAGACCAATTACGTAAAATAGTAAGAAAGACCAGAAAACCCCTAACAATATACGAAATACATTATCCAAAGACAGATGTGGATAACAGGGCTTCCACAAGCTGTGACGCATAAAAGAAGTGAGAGAATTAATAAATAAAGTGAGAAATAGTAAATTACTGGGCAGGGCTGTAGATGAAATGAAAAACGTGCCACCACTCCAGTATTGCAAGGTGTAGAAAATCTTTCTCCTCGCTCATATAGCAAAAATGTTGCCAATAAGGGCACGAAAATCTCCAACTTCAAGAATTCTTGAATAATGCTTGTGTCCGCAAGCTGTAATCCCGCTGACGCGCTACCAGCAGTGTCGGCAATTACTTGCTTGCAAACGAGTGCTGCCAACCGTCCAGCAATTTTATATCTTTTATGCTGTAGGTAAAAATCATCAACCAACAGATAGCGTTAAACTTCGTCACAATGTATCATAATAGTGGAGGAAAGCTATAAACAACTTTGCCGTAGTTGGCATAAATTTACATATAGTATTTATTATTGTTTTGAACGAGATGTTTTACTGTTATGGCAGCAGTAGGATCACCTTCACGACGAAGGAATTTTTCTCCAAGGACTATAAATAATAGCATATTGTGAAAAATAGGCCATCCTATATGTTTCGATCACAAATGACTGCTAATAGAGAGATCTACCTTTCACAGCACACCAGTATTGTTTATGGACTTTGGTTTTTCTCCAATATGTGTCCAGGAAAGTATGCAACAGATAAAAAAAAACCTTTATCAATTTCCAAGAAAACTTGTTTATTTAACTCTGTACTTACTCCAAAACTTCCAATAACAGAAATGAAACTTTGATTAGTATCAACAACAATAAAGCAAACTCGAGAAAAACATAATTTCTCCATTAAAAAAAGAGTAAGTTGCAACTTGAATCAGAATTTTTAATTTATTCCCAATAAATTCTCACTTTTTTTAAGATTCTCACTAATTTATCCATCAAGTTCAAAAATCCCCAATTTGGGAAAAAGATCTCACAACTTATCTTGAATTCTCATCTTGTACTGCCTCGTAGAATGCTGTACGGGCCGAAATCTTCACGCCCGGCCCTACTGGAGACAAACTTGATGCGGCTGGAAAAGAATCTTCTTGATCGGCCCTACAGGGCCCGAACAGCCCAAGAGGCACAAACAGCACGAGAAGTCCCAACGGCCCGATAGACTCAGAAGGGCGAGAAATCCGAAGGGCCAAGAAGACCAAAATGACCGACAGACCTGTGTGGCCCGGTAAGGCCAAACGGTTCGAGAGCCTGAACGGTGCAAGGGATTAAAACCTTAGTGGACCCAAAGGGCCAAAAAGTTTAAAAAGCCCAACGACGGTCCGAGATACCTGAACAGTCCGACAGGCTCAAGAAGCCCAAAGGGCCAAGAAGTTTAAAAAGCCCGACAGACCCGCATGGCCCGACAGGCACCAACAGCTCGAGAGGCCCAAACGGCCCAAAAAGTTAAAACAGCCCGATAGACCCGAAGGGCCAAGAAGTCTAAAAGGCTCGACAGACCCGGATGGCCCAAGAGGGACGAGAGGTCCGACAAAACCAAACGGCTTGAGAGGTCCGATTGACTGGACGTAGGCCCGAAAAGCGTGATGAATTCTTAAACTAAGGCCCGACCCGACCAAAACTCGAGCTTCTAAGCGGGCCACGTAAAAAAATACCCAAGATGTAACTAGGCATTCAATTGTTTCTTTTCTGGTAAGATACTCTATTTTAGTGGGTTATAAAAAGAGCCAGAATCCGTCTCTTACGGTTTATAAACAGTGGGGGGAGAATTTTGGTTCTTTATTTATCTAGGTATTCATGTATTAACTTAATTGATTGAAAAATCAAAGTTTGCTATTAATACATTGATTATAAACTAAATACAACCGAGAGATCAATATAGTATTGTTCAACAATACATACAAGGTGTTAATAAATAACATCCACAAACTGATAGAAAAGATAGATTTTATTTCCTCCCATATAATGAAAAGTAAGTTTGGAACATCTGAAAGGCAATTTCTTTTAATAAGAATTTGTGTTATTTTGGCAAATAACAACAATGCAAAAATTTGATTAAACCATATCGATCATGTAATGGATAGATATCCAGCACTAGCTCCCAGAGAGTATATTGAAAGGCATGGCAGAATTGCATCTTGCTTCATTGCAATAATATGTAAAAGCCTTGGTATGGAAACGTCAAAGCAATGGTATGAGTATAAGCTACACAGGTAACAAGTGTATAGCATACCGCAGTACTGTGGAATCAGTATGATTGTACCATCACTGCTAACAAGCCTCATATAGTCATCAAGGACCGAACCAGGAACATCGGTACCATTATTGATGTGACTCTACCAGAGGACAAAAACATTAATATAAAAGAGGCAGGAAAAAAATCTTAAAATACAAAGACCTCGGTATCTAAATTGCTATCCAAACAACTCGCTCAATTTAACAGCAAAATTATCGGAAACTACAGAATTGCTCAGATTGAAAAAGAGCTATCCTGGGAATGGTATATTATATTAAAAGAAGCATGGATTAGTAAACATAACTACTGCAACCATAGGAATAAGGTATATTTTCAGTAGAGCAGAGTGGGGCACCCGATGACTCCTTGGGAGAATTTGGGTCCTACCTCCTATATAAGGCTATCGTATATCGACAACACAACCAATTCCGCTTAAAAGAGGATTCTTTTTCTTACTTGCTTATTTAATATAGATCGGGAAATGTAGCTATCACCTGCCAATAGTAAGTCTGAAACACAATTACAATTCTAGGACTAAAAACCACAAATACTATTCAGTTAGTTGAGCGCCATTGTTTTCTCTTAAAGATAATAGAGAAACACATTGGTAAAAAGTCAACCAACACAAGTTTTATTATATTTCAATTCACAAATGCATTATTTAAAAAAAGGCAACAATTCTCAAGTTTTAATTTCTATTTCTTAATTATTAAACCAAAAAGTAAAAAGATGACGCCATCAGAATATCAAATTTGCTTAATACTAGTCGACTTAATTTCGATAACTTAACCAAGATCTTCAAATGGTTTAAACCAGCGGTTTTCAATCTTCCGTATTTTGATTCCCCTTTTTTATCTTGAATAATTCTGCGCCCCTTGTGTAATATAAAATAATCCAATATCGCTGCCGATGTAGTGCAGTCGCGCTGTACTATTACGTGATTTAACTGTTACCCGAATGTCCGCGGCAGAGACCGATGAGTCTCGAACTTTCTGAATTGAAAATACGCGACCATAAAAGCAGCGAGTCCGCTCGTGAGTTGCTATTGTATTATTGCAACTGTGTTACAAAAGAGACTTTGCCACTTGAAGTTCCAACGCTGAGAAAATACTGTATATTTACGTACACGTATAGTAAATATGGATAGATGCAATTTTAATAGGAGGCAAACGCAAGCTTGATTCTGAAAAAGTTTCTACTTTAATAACAACGCCCAGTACCATTGCTAATACTATTATTATAAAATCAAAAACACGAAAATTTGACCAAACGTATACTTAAACTTCGGTTTTACAAGCACTGAAATAAGTGGTGAAGAAAAATCTCAATGTGCTATTTGTTTTGAAATTTTGGCTACAGATAGCATGAAACCGAATAAATTGAAGAGGCATTTAGAAACCCTGCACAAAGAATATATCGGTAAGCCCCGTCAATCTTTTGCAGAGAAACTCCGATCTTCCAAGAAACAGAAGTCAAATTTCGACAAAGTTCTCGCAGTAAATGAAAGAACTTTTTTGTCATCGTACAACGTAGCTTATAAAATAGCCAAATGCAAGAAGCCACGTACGATTGCCGAGCTACTTATGCTACCAACTGCTACAGCCATTGCAGAAACAATATTTGATGAAAGCTATGCTATGGATATTTAGCAACAGCTTAAATCTAAATTAGTTGGAAAATTATTTGCCGTAAAATTTGATAAAGCAACAGACAGCAGTAGCGATTCCCATTTGATTTGTTACATCAGGTTCTGTCAGGGTGCCACAATAGTTGAAGACTTGTTATTTTGCAAACCTATAGAAGAAAGAGCAACTGGTATCGAGTTGTTCAGAATTACAAATTGTCAACGCAAAATTCAAATGATTAGAGTTAAGTAGATTTACAACATAACCGATGATTTTCGACCCTTTTTTTAATTGAACTTAGGATTTCTAGATAATTATGTGTACGGTATTTTGACATGAAATAACAAGGAATATCTAAAGAATACTAACTAGAATGTAAGGATTTCAAAATAAATCAACAAAGGGACTTTTACTGAATGTGTTGAAAAGCCATTATTGAAAGACCCAGTTTTAAGGATTTTCTCTGTTAATGTTGGAGAATTGCATCATAAAAAAAACGGGACGTTACATGCCATATTATAAATCGGAGCTAGGCCTTTGACGGAAATAAAAAAAACTACTCGTATATAAAAACCAACCGTAATAATATTTCATTAATCATTAAGGAATTAAAGGAAACATAATTTCACCAAAAATTTGATAAAATATTCAAATCTTCCATCCTCTAGTTTTTCTTCTCTTACGAAATCCAAACGCGCAGTCATAATATTATTGAAATAAATCAAAACTTATCTGAATACTAATATGATATTATTTTTAAATGCCCAATTAAATTAACTTTCAAGTATTTTTTTTCTGAAACTGAAAATATAGTGTTTGCGTTCTTATTTTATATGATTTATTATGTCTCAGATGTTCGGATCAATTAAAAAAACATTTAAGAAGCCCGACCAAACCGCAAAAACTAATTAGCGAAATTGCTCGGAACATACATATATCCCCGATCGGCGGGAGTAGTCCGAATCGAGTTAGTGAATTCATAAAGCGCCAGAGGATCATATTTACGAGTTGACACCTACACCCGCCTACGCCCGTTCTCACGACACCTATAACTGCGCTTTGGAAGTTCCGCCTCTACCCATGTTACTCGCGTTGACCCACGCACACCTCCATTTATTATTGCCGTCAACAATTCTAGCCGATCCATTTGTTTCTGACGAGAAGATAAGGAATCTTTCTACAATTAGTTTATTATTCATAATGTTAGACACCTTGCCAAGTATCAATTTTTTGTCTGTTAAGCGGGGTTCAGTTACGAGACGTATTTAATTTCGTATTAATTATATCTACTGTGGATATGAATGAAGAAAAAAAGAAGAAAGAATCGAGTGTTCAAAGAAGTAACAGTACTGTACCCATTTATAGGATAATCTAAACAATTCTGCAGACGGGAATCTAAATTCATTACATCCCGAAGGCAAGACCAATGAATTAATTGTATTTTTCAATTATAAAAAAAGGCATGAATCATACAAGTCTTCGGCTAAAAGTAACGATATTTCATTGAAAAAATCTGTTAATGGGGTCATCGGCAATAAGTAAGAATTGAAAACAAAAAGCGTTTTTATTAAAGAGTTAATACTTTTAAAAGGATTTTCGCATAAAAAACGCAATCAAAAATGTATGTTAATAGTTAATTCCCATATTTTTATTTTTTAATTTCTATCAGATTTATTGATTTGAATTTATTTTTACATAATTATACCATATAATTATTAAATGGAATCTTATCTTCTTGATCTAATGACTCTTTCTTTTTACGATTGCTTAGCAAATGATTTTCGCTAATTATATGAAATAATAATAAAATTATAATGAAAATTTAAGTGTCACACAAATTAAAAAGGTAGATTTTTATTTAATTGCAATTCAAACGCATTCATTATTTCTTTTTCACTTTCTTCTTATTAATTACTTTTGAATGATTACGAATCAATTACGCTTGCTGGTTATTGCACATTTTCATTTTGGCACGCTACTCCATTCTCTTTTCTCCAAAGAAAAGTACCGTTATTGAATTTTAAAACGTGTGCAGTACCAGGTGATAACCACAATTGTGATTCGTGCAAAATGCATGAAATTCTAATTTGTTTCTTTATTAAGTAAATCTGAATATTTGCAATATTTTTAGCTATCAATTTTTATACAGTTGATTTCTCTGAAACCTTCTTTTGTAGATTTTACGCAAGGAAAACTTAGATTAACTATAGTAAGTGCCTAAAACTTGGTTTCACAGAAAACCTACCGTGCTTTAATTACTGTATTCTAGAAACAACTTTAATTTTCCTTTGGTACACAATTCTGCAAAATTCAGGCTCCACTGTCATTGTCGTCAATTTTTGTCACATGGAATAGCGTTTCGCTAAAGCCGACAAATACTTTCCTTCTTATTCATATTACGAAGATGAAGCTTTTACTAGGATATGATACCAATACTACTCATCGTTGCATCACTTCTTAAGGCTTGTTCTCTTCGTCTTATAGATCTTGTCGGTGAATTTAAAAAGAAAACAGATCTGGGGTTTGCTCTTCGATTTCAGTTTTTTTGTGCAAAATATCTAGCTTCATTATTTTAGTTGTCTCTTGGTCTCCTCCGTTTTTTATCTTAGGATCTCTCATTCTTGATTACTCACCCACACCATCAAATTTTCTTATTTGTAATTCTTCTATTCTTCTATACTAAATGTCTGAGAATTTGAGAAAAAAACGCTAAAAATCTGCTCGAAACACTCATAGGCACTAAATAACCAACCAACATTACTTTGGAATTACGAACTACGTCATGTCGTTTGAAACGCAAAAAATCTCCAGGTAAGTTTGGAATCCAGAATCACTTCAAGGTACTTAACCTTCCCCGTCATTGTCGGTGGTTTACCATGCAAAGTTAGAGGTTCCGGTGCCTCTAACTTCCTTTTGTTGGTAAAAGGTATTATTGCTATTTTCTGGAATTTACCGAGCGATTCTTGCTTGTCGCCCACTTTGATGCTACATCCAGGGCCATTTACGTGCTTTCCCTGATTGTAGCTGTAAATTTCCCCTGTATTATGATAGTTATATCATCAGCATAGCCTATGACGCAAATTTTAGCTGTGGAGTTTCCACAACAGTTTGTCAACAATCAAACTCCACAGTATAGTAGATAAGACTCCCCCTTGCGGACATCTGTCTGACATTCGGGCTGCATATTCTTTTCCCAAAAGAGTCGAGTGTATTATTCTGGCTTTGAGCATGGACTTAATCCACACAACGGGTTTCTTCGAATCCCGCAGAAATAAGTGCTGCAAAAGAGGTATTGTCAAAGACCCGTTTTATATCAAGAAAAGTCCCCCTAGAGCCGCCTCCTTTTGATTTATCGCCTTTTTCAGTCTATTAACTACCTGGTATAAGGTGGTTTCTGTTGAGACTCTTGCTCTCTATGCATACTGATCCGTGTATAGTGGCCAACACTTCTGATGTGTATCTAGCAGTTTTTCTAGCGTTTTAATCATAAAATTTATTTATCTTGCTGGTTTAGGTATTAAAACCACCCTAACGTGTCTCCACCTCATTGGTGTGTAGCCCACAGCTCGGCTCGCTCTGAAGATTCTTACGAGTCTACCTAACAGGATATCTATTCCTTGATATCATTATAAGGAGAATCCCATCAGAGCCTGAAGATTTATAAAGTTCAAGTGAGTTTATGGCCTATTTGACTTTGTTGTAGGAAATTACACTCTTTGAAACTGAAACAACTTGGTGGTTCTGTCACAATTGTGCTACCCCTTCTTCATAGGCGTTCTCTTTGATTGTCGCTCGCTTAGCAATTCCGCCATTGTGCCACTTCCTGTTTTTGGGTAGTCACCAGCATTCGTTGGAATCTGCCGCTATCTACCTCCTTACAGAGCCTCCTCAACGTGCCTCTTTTTTTCTTTCTGATGTCCTTATTGTACGCAGCCAGTACTTCTGTGTACTCATTTCACATAGCTTCTATCTTTTTCAAGTGGTGGTGGTTGTATCCCTTTCTGTTTGAGGGCAGTTTTTATCGAAGGCTGTCATTATGGCCTCTTCTGGTTCTCTATCTGTCTTTGATGTTTTCGTTTACCCTCTAAAGACCCTGTCTATCTTGAAAGACTCTTCTAGGGTTCTGATATACTGTCCTTTTGTTTTCCAGTTTTTATTGAAGCTACTAACATAATTAGTGGCTAACTTAATGTCAATAACTTCTTGCCCATTCCGCTCAACAAAGGTAGGTTCGTTGCCAGAGTTGTTACCAGCCTTTCTATATCCTTTGGTGGGGGGTTCTGTTTTTAGTATGGAGAGTAGACTGATTCAGCCATAAGATTCCTGAACCCTTCTCCATCCGTTGTATCGATTGCAGCATCTGTCAGATTCCTAGAATGTTAGTGCCAACACTTCGAATCCCCTGTCTACAAGTACGCATGCTCTGGGAATTCCTAGAATTCCGTGCGTGTCACTATAAATTAGTTCACCATCTACTTCACCAAGACCATATACCTTTCCTTTGAAGGCCAATGGTTCCTGGATGAGAGCAATGTCACAGCCTTGCCTCATCACCAAAGCACCAAGGTCTTTGTTTGGTTATGATGTAGGTTTATCTGGATACACTCGTCTTTTTCTCGACTTTCACCTTCTGGAAGATCACCCTTCCTAACCTCCAGAACCCAGGGTTCCGCCTGCTCAGCCTACTCTTAACCATCTCCATGGCGGCTGATGCGTGTGGAATCCACATCAGCACTTTTGGTTTCTTGAATTGGCCAAGATCAGACTCGGTCCCTCCCAGATAGGTTGCATCTTCAGGACTGTCTTCCCCAACCAGTCCCAAAGGATTACTGCTCCAACGGTGGAAGCGTCGTCACCTTGGGAGTAGCATCCACCTGTTCCAGAACTTTGTTCTGAACCAGGTTTGCTTGCTGCAAGACACAGTCTGCTGTTTGCTTATGTGCTTCTTCAGCTGCCTTACTTTCTCCTCAGTTGGGGAGGTATCATAGATGGTCTTGAAGTTCCTCCTGCTTCAATTGACACCGTCATGGCAGCTGGTTGCTGAAGTCTGGGTGATTTTTTCCCGGCAGCCATCTTCTGTTCTTTTTACATTTTATTTGTCTGGGTTTTCAATAACTTCTTCCCGATCTATTCGTTGCTTCTTTCTTGCTGTCTGTCTTCATAGGAGCAGATTTTATAGCCAAAACTGATTTCTGCTCCAAGGCATCCAGGAAAACCTCGTTCACTCCCTGGTCGTCTGAGGATGTTGAATCTGTTCCCTGAAAAGGTAAAGAAAATCTATTCTCATTACTTACATATTTGTCCCATAAGTGTGATGGAAATAAAGGTCAGTATCGGCAGAACCCCCCTTACCGGTGCAAGGCTAAAACACTCAGAGAAGTCGCCGGGCATCTCTGAGCTCCGTTAATGGCATTCGCGGCACGGAACGCATAACACTTTGAGGTTTGGGAAGTGTCTATTGACCTTCCAGTCTAGATCCATCAGGTTGTTTAAACCGCGTGAAAAATACAATTCCAGCCTGCAATGCAATGCACAGCGGACACACTGAGATCCTGTCAGCGTTTATAGCCGTTGGGATCGGACCCAACCGCCGACACTAAAAAGAATTATGAATGAATTGTTTGTAATATGCACACCTATATGTTACTAACTCAGTAAGGGATATAAATTAGCATAAATCGAATTAGAGACTCAGAGGAAGGGTTTACATAATGTTTCAATATTCTTTTGGGAGAAACTCTGGGAATCTACTTTAATAAGACAAAAGATGTTTCCCTATAGAAAAATTCCGATACAGTCGACTCTGCTTAATTGGAACACAAAGGGAAAATGTGTTTTGTCCCAATAATCCGGAAATCATGAATAAACCCAAACAAAAACATCTAAATGCCCCTGTTGACCGGTGGTTACTCACAAACGTGCGCATTTATTACTGGGATAAAACCCTAATTAATACTTACATAAAACCAAATGTGAATTTATTATGCAGGTAGACGAGTACTTAATTAAGTACATATGTACATATGTAAAAAACAAGAAAAACAACGTTAAAAATTTTTAAGTCGCCTCTTTTAGCAAGTAAGAATCAAGGGCACCTTGCCTCATTTTCTTGATTGACTTTATTATTCTTTTTATTGTTTTTTTTAATCTGCTAAATTGTCTTTTTTAAAACAAAGAGAACCATCTGGAGTCACTCTATAAAAAACAGTCCCGTCTCATCAGCGTTGTAAATGTTTTCCGCTGAAAATTCGTTCATGATTTCAGGGAGCCTTTCGAGTTTTCATTTATTAGTAGACAAAACATCCGCACTCGCTTTTTTTTCATGAACTTTTTTAAACTTGATCTCGTGTCTTTTTCTCCAAGTCGGTTGCCTTAAAATTCTCATCTTCTTTCCAAACTCTTCAGCTTTGCATTTTAACATGGGCCCAGACACACGGATACATTTTTTAGTAACAATGCTGAACGATTCGCTGAGCGCCTCGTCAACTTCAACATCTTTTCCTCCTCGTCTACGTTTTTGCTGCTCTCCACTCGCGCTCGCGATGATTTGTTCTCGGAGTTGCTTTCCACTTGCTCGAATTCGCTCAATCCGTAGTTTTCGAAAGCTTTAAAATTTCTGACAAAACTCGATTCGATGTGTTTGGATGTTCTTTTATTTTGTTTGAGTTCCACTTTTCCAAAAACACTTCAGACTTTCACGGAGCATTTTGAACGTGTACTCAGAAGTCGAACTGAGTCGAGTTGTTGGGGTCATAAATTCACTTGTATACATTTCGCTTCTCGGAAAATGGCGGGGGTTCCAGAACATTCTGGCCTGATTATTCTATGTTTTATCCTGATAAAGCGGTGATATTTCATTTATTTTTGATTTTGTTTTATTAGAAATGTCCCAATAAAGCGGTTGTTCCAATTATGCGGAGTTGATATTATTTTTAATATCAGGTAGTAATTTGATGAAAGATTTCAATTTTACCTTCAGATTCCACACGGAAATTTACTAAAATTTTACACCAGAACAAACTAACATTAAAACGCAACCATTCGCACTGAGATTCACTAATTGAATGATGAATGTTACAATAAACGCAACGTGACAAAAAAACAAAAACAAAATATCTTGAGACGTAATTCAAACGTAGGATTGATTTTAAATTGTAAGGTGAATTTTTTTCTTCGGCTCTTTTTATGTTTTTTTAATTCAAATTCAGATTTTTAGATAATAAAGCTATGAAAATGGGATTTTACATGGGACAACAAGAAATATCTAGAAAATACCGATTCGAATGTAATGATTTCAAAATAAATCAACAGAAGGAGTTAACTGAATTCCATAACCTTCCAGCTTTTCAAAAGGGATGATTTAAATGGAAAACCCCTAAAGATCTAATTAGATTATTATGCAGACTAAATTCCAGATGCGACCATAATTTGAGGAAATTCACTTAACAAAAATAACGTAATTAGATATCAAAATTACAATGACGTTTCTCGTACCAACCTAATTAATTGTATCTTGGCGAGACTTTTAAAAAAAATTAAACATAACCTATTGATTATGAAAACTAGTTACTATTATTGAAAGGGCTATGAAGATTCAGTTTTAAGGATTTTCTCTGCTAACTTTGGAAAAAACGGAACGTTACATACTGTCTTCTAGTTGCAACTTTTTTTTTCATTTCGTTGCATCAGATTGATGTTTATATGCATTTAGTTTATTTTATCACTTACAGGCCTAGTAACTAAAAAAAAACACAACTGTTTGCTTGAGATTTACCGATTTTTGCATCTGCACGTTTACTTGTTTGCGTAGTAGTAAGAGAATGACATTATTTGCTAAATAATGTACTTATTAGACAACAAAATTCGTCTTAAGTAATTTCTATAACTCAAGTGAGTCTGATTGGTAGAGCAATTAAGGGATTTAAGAGAATTGTTGTGTCGTTGCTGAGTATTTGGGCATAACTAAAGAAAGAAACTAGACTTAAGAAAACCGTCCGTAGTCGGATGTATTATGGTTTTAAGACGCAAGAACTTCCAAGTTTCTAGGTCATTTATCATCAACGAAAAGTTAACGGAAAAAATCGAGGTATATTTACTTATGGTCTTGAGCCTAAGAGCCCCTACAATCAGCGGAATCCACGGAATCATAGCGCGTTGAATTAAATTGTTATAACAGGTATGAGGAAATAAATAACTTTCCGTTTTTAATGTGGAAATAAATAACTAACTTAAATAAAGTTGTATTATCGTCTTGTTACAAGTTTGTCCTTACGTAGCTCCATGGTATCCAGTTAATTACTAAACCCAAGTAAAGTTAGAATACTCGTGCATCTTATTTAATAGCAATGGAAGTATAAAAAACTGGTATTTTATTGGAAAAAAATTCTAGCTACAAGAGTATAAAAGTTTTGTCATGTTCCTAAACAACTTTAGAATCCGACCAAAGCATATTTTAAGAGGACAACGGCTAGTTCGTTTTATAAAGTGTGCGATGTGCTCAAATCAATCGATGATCTCATTCAAAGTAAGACAAAGAAAGCTTAATTACTTTTTTGTTTTTATAATATTCTGTTTGTCAGAGATAAACACTACACGTCCGTGTTATTAATATTTAATTAACCAAGAAACTAATTAATTTGTTGTGACACAAAGCTTCGTGTTAAATTCGTTAAATTAGCACCTGCTTATTTAATTTGTTTGGTTAAACGCAATGGCAACTTATAAAGTTGTGTTAGCTAATCTACAACATATCGTGTTGTCGGTAGTCTCTAAAAGCAATGAGCCGTGCCCCAGCCCAGTTACGAGAAAGCCTATCATTATCTCAGGTGCGACTGGACGTTTACTTTTTGATTTTACAAGCATAACGAATGTACGTATACGCGTTATGGCGTCATGCAGTCTGGGTTACTCGCAGCCGCTCCGAGCGATTCGTTCTTGATAAAGCGTTCTAATGTTCAACTATTCTTTGAAGAGAATACAAAAATAAACCGTTAAACTCATAAAATTAGTAGATCCCAAAGTTCCACTTTAAAACTTTGAAAGACCATTAAACGTTTTTACTTATATAATTATGACCTCGTAGTAACTATAAATTGCTAGAAAAGATAGAACCTTTATTATTGACCCGACTAGATTTTCAAACATATTAGAGTGTATACTATAACAGATTAGCAGGAAGAGATAAGAAAGTCGATTATTTTAAAATTTTAAACATTTTCTTCTCTTAGAGAAAAAAAAATAAATTGCTGCGACGGATATATAAAATTGAGCTGATACAATATTCTTCTTTGATGTTCTCTACCACGTGCAATTTTCTCTTTCTTTTGAGAATTGAAAATAAAATAAAATTTCTCTGAATTATTAGAATTTTTTTTACTCGAAGGCAATACATTTCAAGGAAAAAGTACAAGAACAGTTTTTTTTTCTAAACTGAGTGTAGGTCCTGAAAACAGCGAAGTTTCTAATTTTTCCAGTGGAGCATCCCATAATTTGTCGCCTCTGATTGATGGTACTGTTATAAGAATTATTAGAACAATTTCATAAAGAGTTTTACCTCAATACTGTAAGTATATTTTTGAATACTTTCACGGCCCGAATCATTGATAAATCGACATCTTTCGGGTTTAGACCGTGTCATTGCTGAATTACAATATACACTCATCGTTTTACTTTCATAAGAAGCTTCTTCAGGAGACTAAAGAAGGCGATGCTCTTCTAACAAGAATGGAGAAAGCGAGGGTTTTTATACATAAGGGTGAGTTAATCAACTGTAACGGTGATCGGAGTCATCATCCTTAGTAAAACTTCCAAATGAGGACGCAGAACAGGTCAGACTTGAAATAGTCAAGTGTCTTCACCCAGCAAAACTTCTAACATCCAACTATCCAAAGAGAAAAAAAGTGCCTTATGGAAGAAAATGGAAAAAGTGAACTCACTTCCAGAATATGTGACAAACATTCAGCTCACACGGGATTTTACTTCCAACTTCGAACGGGAGATTACTTCGCTAATCAAGTCATCAAGCATGCCCCAAGAGGTTAAACGCCAACTAATACCGCGCGTATCAAAGCCATCAAGGTTATATGGTCTTCCAAAAACATACAAAGCTGATATTATTCCTTTCAGGCCGATCGTAAACACAATAGGATCTCCAAGTTACAACCTTCCAGGATACCTGATATACTGGAAGAACTTCTTCACACGTTCTGGACTCTACACATTTTGTTTTACTTATATCCAAACTCACCCTGGAATAGGGTGATCTCTTAATCAGTTTCGATGTAACCTCACTCTTCACTAAAATTCCTGTTTTCGATTCCGCGGCTATTATACTGTTCCACGCATTTCAATAATCTTTTAAAGTTAAGATTTTTAAGAATATGACGTTGCACCCTAAATGTTCACGGAAGAAAGGTTTTGCCTTTTGTCAATTAATTCCTTTAAAACTTACCTGTAATATTTCTTTGAAAATATCTCAAACGTTTGGTACATTATAAATTTTTGTAGAAAAACGATTGCTTTCGTCAATTAAGTAATTCTTTATAAACTACCTGCAATATTTCTCTGAACATATATTGTAAAGGTAAAGAATTTTTCTTTTGTCTAATTCCTCTTAAGAGAACCTACCACAAAATTTCTGCTGGAAATTTTAAGATTTTATTATGTTTTTTTGCGAAAACCCACAGAATCCCGCTCTTTTGTATGCACTAGCAATATAAAAAGCTTGTTGTTATTTTACATGAATCAGTTCAGTTTTTTTACGGTTCCTCAACAGTTGTTACAGCCCGTTTACTGTCGTTAACCTAAAGCGTTAATAAATAACATTGATTATTTTATCTTTTTATTTATTATCATTATAAATAACGGTATTTAACATTGGTAACTTAACACCATCATTCAACAACTGTTGTGTCAAAATGGAGAACTAATCGATCTGACAACCTTTGAAGAGAAATGCTTGACTTCAACCTTCAATTTCGGCTGTCACCAGTAGTTGTGAATATTTTCAGGAGCCAATTGCTCTAGAATGGACCGAGTACCTGCGCAACGTTTTGGTCTTGATACGTAGACACCTTTTTCCTATAGATATATTTACGAGGATATTTATTAGAACCTTTTACAGAGAATTCTATGCCCTACGAAACTGTCTATATTCACGTTTATCGTATTTGGCTTAGTTTCCAAGATATTTTTCTATGAAGTTCAAACCCGAGTGCTTTAGTTCTCTTCTTCTAGATTGTTCAACCTATACAAACAGGTAAGGGGAACAAAATTAATTTTTGTAAAGGACCACCAAATCAATCGAGTTTCGGCGGTTTCATCACTTTCAAAATTAGTTTACCTCCAAACTTCTTATTTGATTGGCTTAATATTCACACCTTGGAACGCACGCATCCAAACCTAACTGGTCAAAACCTAAATTAATCACAAATCTCTAAGTTTTAAATTACATACCTGTTCTGTATACATGAATGAGATTAGATGGTTTTAATTGAGACCGCAAGGCATAAACATAAAATTCAGGCCCATAGCCAAAGAGCCAGAAGTGACTTGGCCACTTCTAAGAAATCTTGAGCTACCCTAGAACTAATGTTTATCAAATTAATATTCTTTGTATTTACGCTCCTATTTAATGAAGGTATATACCTAATTAATTCTTAATCATCAATTTGGGAAATAAGCCCTTAGTAGCTTTTACGTCATTATCTTACTTCCTGTTTTTGGGTAGCCACCTGCTGGTACTTCCAAAGTCGTTATAACTTTGGGTCTCTCCTTCGAGAGTACCTATAAGGATTGAGTACTATCAAACTGAGTTCTTCAAGAATTCCTTTCAGACCTTCCTTCTGTTTTTGTCCTACTGAGCAGTTTAGTTTACGCATCGAACAAAATAGAAGCCTTTCATGGCCCGAGTCATTGCTAAACCGACGTCTAAATAACAGAACGGCATCTCGACGTGTCAATCATATCAGAGGCGAAATCTCTTCTTCAGAAGGGTTTTCCCTTAACGTGGTTGACACATCGAGCTACCGTTCTCCCTTTATAAGAGTGCACGAAACGTTGAGTTATATTATAATTCAACACTGACACGATCTAATCTCGAAACAAGTCGATTTATACTTTATGCATTGTTTTTCTTTTTTAGAGAGGTTCTTGTTTCACCCAACTGTGTTAGTTACGTTCCTTTTTATTTGAAGACAGTTTTTGTTGTCGGATATAATGATTGCCTTCTCTATTTACTTTATAGTAACTTTCAAGATTTTACCTGTCTTTAATGTTATTATTAGTTCTCTTAAGATTTAAACATTTCTGAGATTTTGTTATATCAAAGTGGTTGCGTCTGCGATCTAAACAACTTTTTTCATCAGACACTTTCTAATTTTAGCAAAGCCACTAGCGTAGTTAGTAGCTATTGTGATATTGATTGTTGTTGTTGTTTTGTGGCTGAGTGCCCTTAGACCTCCTGGTTTTAAACTGATTTGAAGAATTAATAATAATAATAATAATGGTACAAGGTTTCTCAAGAACATAGAACTAAGTTTATTAAAAATTTCTTATTTTTTTAAAATAGCCCGACCGGGCCAGTTGGGCTTCTCGGGCTGTCAAGCCGTTTGGGTCTGTCGGGCTTTTCGAACCGATTAAGAAGTTACCTATTTTTCTTTCTGTGAAGTTTATCCCAATCGGATGGGCCGAACCGAGTTTGAAATCTCGTCCCCTGCAGGATTCGCTATTTAGACTCTGCACAGGAGAAAGGAACAGTGTGTAAATAGCAGATTGCCTCGATTGGATTGTTTCTACTTTCGATAGACGCTGGGTTTTAATTCTTGCGTGGAGGAGAAACGAGTGGCCATTCATGACATCCTAAGAACTCCTCTTGTAAATCCAAGAAAAATATTCAAGCATCCTCCTTGTTCATGCTCCCCTCAAGCTGCTTTTGGACCTGGAGAACATTCTCAATAGCATTTTGTTATTCTTAATATAACAGTCAGACTCTAACCGACAACCTATATCCCCCCGAAGGACTGAACAAGTCTTGCCAATTCACTTCACACACAAAAAATGGATTCAGGCTTTGCACAATCGTAAGTAAGAACTAAGAAGTAAAAAGCCGCTATTCGTAATTCTAGTAAACTGCAGTAATGGCTTACTCGTTGTGATTGCTTTTAGATAACGCGGCGTTTGACAATGAGATGAATTCCTCTTGGATTGACCCGACTAGACATTTTACACTTTCTCCCTGTTTATTATGTAGCATTCGATGGATGCTGAGCAGCGTTCTCCATTAGGAATTACAAACTATCCCTGGAGAGGGTTATAGCTTGTACTGGTCACTAACGTAACTATGATTTCACTTTATTAACTTTATTAACGGGCAGTTTAGTATTAATTCTATTAATATTTTCAAACTTTTGTTTGTTGTAAAACAGTTTAAAGACTGGTTGAATGGTTGAGTATACAGTTGTCTTGACACTTGTAAAACATTTATAGTTAAATGGCTAAATAGTCCATGGGTCAAGTAGGTGTTTTTAGTAAAAATTGAGAGGAATTGGATGCTGGATACAGAGATGAAAGGGGAAAGATCAAGGAAACACCACATTGCGGGTACTTAACTTCTTGACAGTATCCACTGCAAGAGAACAAAAACAAAAACCACACCGAGCAAATGTGAAATCATTACACAATGGTTGGTATCCAGTATAGAAGTTACAGAGTTTATACAAACGGTAGACCTAAGTAAACCTTACTCCAAAGGTTTGTTATCCACCTTTGTGGGTATAAATATAACATAAAAAGAAATCTGTGGCATACATATTCAAAACAATTACTGAAAAGGTATGCAAACGCCTGCATTTTTGTGCAATCAAAAAGTTTAAAATTGTAAAAACTGATTTTGCTACAGATGAATTTTAAGCATGCTAATCGAAAGGAAAAGCTTCTGGTTATATTTTCGCATTTATAAGCTCAGTACAAGCGAATTCAAATTGTTGAGTTGAGTACCTAACAAAAGTACATAGAACTGTTTCCGATTTTTACTATACCTAATCCTTTTCTTTCGACACCTACACTTTGGGAGGATCAACTATCAGGATTATATGTTCTCCACCTAACATGGAAATGCAGACATCCTCAATAAGCTTGAAAGCTAAATCTCAAGCGTGAGACTCGAGTCTATCTGTTAGTGCTACCACTTTAATTCCCTTGTTTACAAGTATGCACGCTGTGGGAGTTTCGTGTGAACTACTACAGATTGGTTTACCATTTACCCTTATAAATGTAAGGTTTTTGAATAAGAACTATGCCACAGCCTTGCTTCATCACCTTGTAGAGCACAGAGGTTGTTGCTTTGTTGTGATGGAGGTTTATCTAGATTACCCCTATCATCGAACTCTTACTCAGCCTATTATTACTCATGTCACACTTTACGAGTATAGAGAGAATAAAAGTCCTCACCGGCAGAGTCCCATTTATTGGTATTAGGCTAAATACTCTGGGAGGGGTCACCTGGTACCTCGGAGGCTCCGTTGGTAACACTCTTACTCTGATGTCGTTTACTCCTTTGGCATAATGCCCCTAACAGCTTGAAGTTAGGTTGTTTTACTCTCCAGCCAAGATCCAGCGAACGTGCCGCTGCGTGAAGGTTGTGGTCTTGAGAATCACAGGGTTGGAATGCAAGGCCTTACAGTAGGACTTACTTACTTCAAGAAATGTTTAAACTCTATAATTAGGTAGGCGGTGAAATAAAGTTTATTTGTTGCAAAACAAAAATAACCCTAGGTAGCGTCAGCTTTTGTACAAAGTTAGCAAACCAACAATAATGGCATAACACTAGATATATTTAACAAAAGAAAATTACTAAAAATAAGGCTTAATTCGCGAAACAAAACCCGGAAATACTTCAAAACAAAGTAAACGTTAATTTACAAACAATGTCCAAACTGATGTCCCTTTACTATTTGACAATGACCATTACGATTTAAAAATTCACCTTGAACTCGGTTTATAATTTTTGAACTAAATAATGAGTAGTCGTATTCTGTCTTTTACTTCTTCCAGATTTTCCTGTCTGAGTTCAAACATCTTACTTTTCATATAGCCCCATAAAAAACAATCTAAAGGTGCTAGATCTGGGAATCTAACAGCCATTCAATACTTCCCCATCGGGATGTATCTCCTCAGCTTATTTTTCAAAAAATTTAAATGAATCGGTTCCGTTAAAATGCCATCAAAGAAAAAAGGCCCATATACCCATTTTCGTTCAATACCTGCCCAGACATTTACGCTTTGGGGTCGTTGGATGCGGCATTCTTAAGCCCACTGTAGATTTGCTGACGTCCAGTACCTACAACTTTGGCGATTTACATGGCCATTTAAAGTGTATGTTGCTTCATCGGAGAAGATTATGTCTTTTATTAAGTTCGGCCAAATTCTTTGGTGCATTTTCGTTACTTTCTCGTAAAATTCTAGTCTTCTATCAAAGTCGTCTTTAGTTAATTCGTGGATTAATCTTACTTTGTAGGGATTCTTACGACCGTGCTGTGGTGAATGTTTTGTTTGAATACCATTTGACGGCTACTTACGTGAGGATTTTCTGTTATCGATAAATACCTAACATTAGTTTTGTATCTTCTGAAACAGCCAAATTACCAGATTGCTTCGTATCGCTTACACGTCCAACTTCTCTAAGTTGCTTTTCGATTTGACTAAACAAATGGAGGTCGGTATTCTTGATTAAATAGTCTGCAAGCCTTTTCTTGAGTACTTACTCTGTCTTTATAGCCAAAATCATCAGTAGAATTTCAATTTTTTCTGTTTCGATAAGCCGCATTTGTAGAATTAATTTAGTAATAATAATAATAATAATAATAATAATAATAATAATAATAATAATGTAAGTATAAAATTACAATCTTTGTCATTATATTATTATTAATAAGAACTAATATTATAACAGATCCTTGAGAAAGTTTAAAAAGTATAAACGAAAGCTTGAATTAATGAAATTATTTATTATTTCTTAAAGACCTTTAAACCCGTTAAAAGAAAGAAGATTAAAAAAAACTTTAGTAATCTTTTTTTAAAAAAATTGCATATCAATCAGTTGCTTATACTATAATTTTCCGTTTGCTTTTGAATGACCTATAATATCAGCAGAAACACTAAATCAAACTTACCATATTCTCAAGACATTACACCGTAAATAACTTAAGTGTAATTTCCTGCGGTGCATAGTTAAGGCAAGAATAAACAATTTTCTAAAGCAGAATAAAGTTATAAATTTAAGTCAATTAACGGTTGGCTAGTGTTATCCGTAAAGTAATATGTTTATTGTGTAAAACCTTTCGTAGCCTGAATTCTGCCTGCCGAGGTAGTATTATTCGAAGTATTCTGCACATTGAGAAAAGCCTTTTAAATGTGATGTTAGTATGGAGGTGCATTAAGTTAGTTAGTTACTACATTAAATCCTAAATTTACTACTTGCAACTACCAGGTTTAAATGAAAAAGGAAAAATTATCAGATGTTAATCTTTAATTTGACTACAGAGTAGTAAATAGAGAATTTTATCACAATGTTTCACTTTTGGCATTTTAAGAGTATTAATTAACAAAATCATCTAGTTTGTTTTAAAACCTACACTTCAGTAATACAGGGTTTTCATTTGAAAACTTGCCACCTCGAATAACTCTTTCATTAATAAAATTATCAAAAATCACTGATACACGTCGATTTTGTTTTGGAGGGGGACATTTAATAACCTATTCTAATCAGTTGGCAGTACCCCATGTGTAATACATCATTTTAAAGGGTATGAAATTCTCAATCTTTTACATCAAAGAAAATTAAAATCGGCCCAGCCGTTCGTGAGCTAGAGTCAGAAATGTTTTTAATTCAATCAATACATATCGTCTTAAATTAAGGTAAATTCTTTATCAAACCGTCAGAGATACAAAACCTTGAGAGGCCTGTGTTGAAATTTGTGAGAACGCAAACCTTCAAGGTTGGAAATTTTTCAATTGCGCAATAGTCGAACTTTCCATTGGTGTTGTTCCCCAGGATAAATTGGCACTTGTCCACTGAGACCCTTTTAAGGCAATTATTTGCATTTGGTCTCCAATTATGGCTTCAAAAACTTTGTGTGTAAAAAAAGAAAAAAGCATGTGCCTTTTTTGAGATCTTGGGTGCAACACGAAAGATTCTGTATTTCAGCTACAAACCAATAACAGAATCACAGTACGATATGGGGTTCCTTATTTTGCATAAATCAGTAGATGGAAGTTTTTCCGCGACGATATACTTCAGTTCAAAGTTGTGCACAAGTAACTGTCTTATTTGCGAAGAAAAACACTAAACTTTTGGAATTTTTTACCGCCAAGCCTCGGTGAATTATTACTGCAGAAATAAAGTAACAATCAAAACGTAAAAGTGTAACAAAATTTATTTCAGCTTTTCTGGAAACCTTCCAAAGCTTATTTGGTGTATCCAAAACTGCCCGTAGGTAAAGAATAATTACCTAGTCCTACTATGATTTCTATTACAAATATATTGTCAACAAGAGAGAAACTAAAATATTTGTTTACATTGACAACGCAGATTAAGTTTTTAGAACTTTTCTTAAGTTTCCTTGTTCTCAGCCGTTTGTTTTCCACAATCAAATTGAGCCCCATTTCAGAATTGTGTGTATTTCTTTACCCTCTCCAGGTGTGTCCAGCCGCAAGACTACAGCAAACAGAATTACTGCCTTTTTACCATACTATAGTTTATAATCTGGGTTTCCAAAAACCATAAATTCAAGGCTCAGGTGAGCAGTTGAGGCCTGCTACACAATTAGAGGGGTAGCTAGTTACTTTAATCTTTTACTAAATTTGTGGTACGTAGATTCTTCTAATCTGCTGTGTTGATTTCTTCTACGCGCAAACAATTTAGAGCAATGGTTTCCGATATTTAACAAACATGTCAGAACGTGTGAGTCATTTAAAAGTAGCCTGAGCTTGTATTTCTCTTGAAAAATGGTTTGCAGTTCACTTTAGATTTTGAGATTCCTAAAGAACACGGCACGCAGATGATTCCTCTCATAAACACGTCTCTAGGACACCGTTACATTTGATGTGAGAACCAAGTAGGCTGCTGCCGTTCTTGCTATAGTCTTTACTTACTCAAACATCCTCTTATCCAATCTGGGCTATGAGTAGTCTATAAAGCTTTGAAGAACATCTTCGATGTGATAAATCTCTTTCAGCTATAAACCTAGAGAAAGAGTCGCAAAGTTGATGTCTGGACTACAATAACATGACAGCTCCACGCCATCTTCAGCACACCTTTCAGCATCTATAGCAATGATCCGATCTTGAAATGTTTCTTGAAACGTAACAAAGACTTCAACTTGCGTAAAGTAATAATTTTAGACTATTCAACAACGATGTGTTTCAGGTCAGTAACTACCTGTAAATTGAACCCTATAATACCTCCATTAAACAGTAAGTTCCCATGAATAGATTGCTTTGGAGCTTTGTAGTTGACGTCAAAAAACGAGATTCTGAAAATTTCTTTCATAATTTACTGAGCAAAATGTTGTGTGACTGTGCGTTAGATCACAGTAGGGGAAAGCTTTCTAACACTTATAATCCAAAATGGCCGCCTTGTTTCTCAAAGCAAGTATTGAAACGCTTGTGTTATCGTCATACGCCCCATCTCTTTCGTGGGGAATTCCTTCGGCCTCTCCGGATTGTTACGACGTGATGTTCTCTGAAATAGTCCACAGTCTATAGCTAGAACCGGGGATTGAGTTCTAGTATCCTAAAAAGTCAGGTTTCAGTACTGAAAGAAAGTCCGAACATTTCTTTGAAGCCATTTTTAATTTGGCTTTGTGGACAGAGATCCAATATTAAGAGTTTACATTTACATCCTATTTTGCGCAGTAATGAAAGAAGAACTCCTCACCAAACCATGACCGAAAAATAGTAATGCCATTTTTTGCACTCTCATCACGAGTAGAATGAATATAAATCTTATTATTCTGAAAGTTGTATTGCTTCCCGATGGTGAAGATTTGCTTGTTTACAAAGAAGATGTTTTTGTGTTTATCTCTCTTTTCATCTATCACATCGCCTTTTAAAAGAAAGTAAGAAAATGTCTCTTCGACCATGTGCTTTTGTATCATCAGTCGGATTTCAGTCTTGGGCGTCTTGACCAAACCGTGTCTTTATGTGGTCGAGGTTTTTTTTATAACTAGTTTAATTCACTTTAAATTCAGTGTTTGGAAATTCCGACAATCTAGAAAGGGAATTCCCCGCATTCGTAAAGGAAAATCAAAAGCCACTGTTGTTGTTGATACCCCTATCGCAGATACTAAAAATCTTGACACAAGTCCCTAGAAGCACAATGATCAAAAAGGAAATCATCTCCCTTCCCGATATGTTATCTCGCAGTTGTGTACTACTTGGTGTTCCTGAATATAAAATTGACAACCAATGTCAGATAAACTTGACTAGATTTCGGTTTAAGGACATCTGTAAGGAAACTTGAGGAAATTTTAGAAATCGACTTAAGTTTGCAAAGAAGTTATGAAATCACAAACAGTTGCAATTTTTTATTCTTCTATTATTGTACTTCCATGATTCTTTCTACCCGTGACTTTGAACTTGTGCATTCTGTAAGAGAAACTGACATAGCGACATCTAACAATATTCGTACAGATTATCAGAAATTTGCTAAAAATGGTTTTCAACCGTAATCTTTTTCTGTTATTCTATATTTCATTCTTCTTCCCAACTTAATCTTTAGAAGAATAAAGACTCCTATTCTTGTTTTGATTTTTTCAATTTGTAATAACGTTACACATTTTGAAAAATTAATTTATGCTGCCTCCTTATCACTTCTATTTAATCTGCCTGCAGCTTGGATTGCATACTCTTCAATGCAACTTTTGTAGGCCTCAGTTTAATAATTTGTTTCTGATTAACTACATGGTCTCTCCATATTCTCAGGTTAACATTATTTAATTGTGTTTTTACTAGATTTAACTTATCCAGCAATACCAAGCTTGAACTGGAAATTCCATTAATTCCACTTTTGTTGTAAGTTTCTTTTTAGATGTGATGCTTACTATTCTTTTCTATTAGTTTTGAATGGGACTGAAATGATGGGATTGCACTGGCTAGTTCTTTTGTTGATCATACTGTTTTGCCTTATGCAAAGGTCCTGAAAAATAAAATCTTCCCAAACAAGCCAACATTTTATTCTGCAGTACTTCAAGGTACTTTGTGACATTTGTTATCCTAGATACGATATGTAGTCGACCAAAACAGCTTGATCAGACATGAAACCCCATACCATGATAGCTGTGCACAGTTTGGTGAATATTCTTCTTCAGGAAATCTTCTAGTGCACGTATTTCCGGCACGATTGTTGATATTAAAAGCTGCCACTAAATAACAGCTTCTGCCATTGGTCTGAGATGCAGTTTCTATGTTATTTAACTCTTCTTCTTTTTCTCGGAAACAAATGGATTCTTCTGTAGTCTACACTCTTATAGCCCACAACCAGCCAGTCGTCGCCTTACAGTAAAAATACACACCCTAATATTGGTAGCTTTCAACCATAACTTACTTAATTGCAGCGGAATTAAGATTTGTTCTTCTTAAGACAGCATCATCTCGATTTGAGGCTTTTCTTGGTCGGCTATTATTTAGTTTCTCATCACTCTTTCCTGTTTCAGCATATTTTCTGATAACAGGAATAACTGAAGCCTGATAATACATTTAACTTTGGTGGATATTTTACACCTTCTTTATAATGAAAAATAATCTTCCGTCGCTTTTGATCTAATAATTTTGTTTGTTTATTTTGGGACATCATTTTGCAACTTTCGAAAAAATTAATAACTAGAATGGGTTCTAACATGAATTCTACTCGAGGGATTGTTCGAAGAAGAGGAAATGCAACTGAGCACTAGAAGAAACCATAAAAAGCCATAAAACAAAGCTAATTATACTATAAGATTTAGATGCAAGGGTCGGGTGGGACGTAGAGAAGTGGGAGGGAACAATCGAACTTCAAGAAGGAGAAACTTCAAACTGCCCCAGTTTTATATACATGATGGTCTTATAATGGCAAATACATTTTTTCTAGCATAAAGAACTATGTACATAGAATAACTAAAGAAGTTGCGAATTGTGAAGAAAAATCGCTAACAGACTATTATCCAAAGAGCTAAAAAGAAGAAATTGAAAATGTGAGAATTAAGAAAAGTCACGGAATTGGAAACGATCATTATTTTCTAGAACGTAGTTTTCTAAAAATGGTCCTATATCGTGGCTCCCGCAGCCCCTGATTTAAATCCTTGGAATTTTTTCGTTTGGGATTTTCTGAAGGAAAAGGTTTACCAAACACCTCCAGAAAATGTTTTAACAATTTTCTTTAAGGTAATGAGCTAGCTTATAATTTCAATATCTCATTCTGTTCTTGAAATATTGAAAAAACAAAAAATTCTAAATGAAACTATAACACGCTGTATATCGGAAACGGTTCAATTTCGGATCGTGTTTACTGACTTATTTTGCTTGTTTGAAGTTCTAGAATACGCTTTTAACGAATTTATAGCAAAGTATCTCAATGTTTGGAGATTTTCCTGATTTTTATTTCTCTGATTGAGTTTGTGTTGTTTATTTGACTTCTCATATATTTTGTTTTCGTCTAATCTCTTGCAAGAGATCTAGAATATGTCACATTTGTGACACACTCTTTCATCGGTAATTGAAGCTAAGCGTTGGAAGAAATGCTGAACTAAATTTTGAAGTCATTTTTGGATTTATTTAAAAGATTATCATAAATTCAATCACAGATTCTAACTTATCTATCTAAACGTACTTGGAAATTCTTTTAATCCACTTAAAATTACATTTCAGGCATTTAAAATTGCTTTAGATGCTGAAATCTTATTTAAGTAAATTTTTTGAAAAGGCTAAGCCTAACACTCACTTTTTGTAGTATTTGTAATGAAATTTGCACAGTAATGATAGGCATGAGGTGCCTTACCCCTGTGTCTAAAAACAAAAGAGCAACTGATCTTAAAGCGCGCGAGAAGTTGATTTGAATTGTCCATAGGAATAACAAGTTCTAAGAAAATCTAACCTGTTACCTATTGCAAGTTAATTACTTACATTTGAAAGTAAAAATAAAATTTTAATTAAAAAGTTTCGTCGGCAGATCAATAAGTTTTGTGTCCTGTTGTACTTTATTGTCTATAAAATTAAGCTTGCTAATAAAAACTTGAAATTTTAAGCTTACTAGTTACAAGATTTTAAAATTATTTGTGCAGTTGTGTAATATTATAAAGGACTATTTCTTTTTTAGGTGTTACTTTCAGTATTTCTTTAATATTGTCAAACCATACCAAACATACGAGGATTTTGGGTTATTTTTTAAGTGAATTAAAGTAGACATGCAAGCTTACAATAAATGCTTAATTATGTAAAATCCCACCTAAGAAATTTTATCATCACTGTTTCACTCTCGTGGCAGTATTAGAGAAACAAGCATAACAGATATGACTTGTAAAAAGCATTGACGTGGATGTCTGAATGAAGACAATGATATTCACAGGGTGGTCAAGAAAGTTTTCTCTATAGTTTGTATCGCAAACCTTGTAATTTATAAACCTGTAAACGAGATGAGAACACGGGCGACGTGAGCGTCAGTGTGATTTTACTAACATAACTTTTAGTTATTAATAGCGAGTTAATTTCTTTTCGTACCTACTGCATTTCCTGTATAAAAGAAAGAATGAGAAGAGGGTAGTGTGCTATTATAGAAATAAGTTTTGCTTTATTTTTGTTTACAAAGGCAAATGATAAATCATTAATTGTGTGGGTGGAAAATAACAAATTATAGTAGTCAATAACTGAACTTTGCAGAAAGTTATTGATTAATGCAAGACGAGATATTTATAAATCATTGTTTCAAAAGGGATGTCTAATGTTGTTTTCAGGTTCATTGCTTTCTTAAATTTGTTGTTTTAGTTTGTTTTATCTCAGAATAACTTTTTCCATTTAACATAAATGAAGAAATTTTCTTGATATTTAAGTATAACAAGTACTGTACAAGAGCAACGGTTTAGGTGTTCTATCTCTTATAAAATTTTAAATTTTAGTTTCTTAATTTTAATAAGATACAAACTAGCAATTATCGAGTTTAGGATATTACCTTTATATAGTCCGCTGAGTACTTCCAATTAATGAGGTGATGATAAGGATGACTTTTATTATTCATTAAAGTAATAATAGTAAAACTAAAAAGAAATTCCAGAACAAAAATAGGCACAAGACAATTAAACAAAAATTAATTAAGTGATTGCTGGAAATGTTTACTGCCGCTTCTTCCACTAGGTTCAATTCTTCTAAAGAACGACCAATTTACTTACTTACTTACTGATCTGATCCTTTTGCATTTTTCCTTTATTTTATTTACAAGATTTATTTTCATTAACAATCCTGGGCACTGAAGTTGACTAATCTTTCAATTTAATTTTGGTTTACAGTAAATCTTCGTTAAAGTACTAGAGAACAGGCAATTTTATTTCCTTCTTTTGATTTAGCCAATTTTCTAATAAATCTCTCTCCAGTCTTTAAAGATGATATCGGTACCGCAGTACGTATACGCGAGCAATCAACATATTTCTAGCGACACTCCTCATAAATCAAAATAAAATTAGTTAGTATCTTATGCTCGACAGACAGCGTCGGCAGTCAAACCACAAGCAGGGCTGCAGGATTTAGGACGATACTACACAGCGACAACAAGCCTACTCGACAGACAGCGACGACACTGGTATAGCTTGTTCTCATGGACCAAATCCTTCTATGGACAGCAGCGACAATCGAGTCCACAAGTACTCGTAAGAGGAAACAGAACAGAACGGTCAGGATAAAGACACCTTATTACCTTTTGGACTCATCAGGTACTTACTACTCTCGGAGGACACTGAAACCTCACTCTGGTTACCTGTATCTCCCCCCCCCCCCGTACGGGAAGATGTTAGGGACTGCTCGTTCGACGGTTGGGCGCTACCGGTCAGTTACTAGCGCGTTCACGGAACGGGGAGCTAGAAACGAGTAAATCGGCTTGCGTGGTTAATGATTAATACAAATAATCTCTAATACCTAAATTAATTACGGCTAATAAGATTAAATCTCAAAACTTAATTAATTATTAATCAACACAATATGTCGGAGAATAATAAATTAAAACATTCAAATGTTGCAAGAATATTACAACCAGCGAAAATATCTACGCTCAAACCCCTTGATACTGCATAGACGTATGCTATATTGGATTGGAGAAGGAACAATCTGTTTACTAAATTGGACAAAGAGCATTTTGCTTCCATTTTAAAAATTCCTCACTAAAGCAAGAAACAATTACGAATAGGTTTAAAGCATGTGACCTTAAACCCTGGAATCCAGACTCTATAAACCTTTTTAAATGTTTTGGAAAAAATCGGAAAGAGTCATTGATAAGCAAAGCCAGAAGGTACCCACATATGATTAGTTTTGTAGCATAGTTGGTGAGGAAAGAGTTAACTAAATAGAAAATAAACTGAGAAATAAAACCCACACAATTGTGAATACTTACAATTACTAAAATGGGTAGATAGTACAACCAAAACTATGTCAAAGATACCATAATAAAAATTGTTGAATCAGAACATTTTTATACGAAAGAAGAAGAAGCATTCTACAAGTAACAATTCTAGCAATCAGATTATGTTGTTTCTTGTAAGGTATATCTCGCTGAATGATTTTCCTACTATAATTTACGTAGAGATTAGTTTAACTTCAAAAGTAGTGTTGCACTTGATACTGCCTGTTGCAGCGATAAAACTCAAAAGTGAAAGACTCGCAAAGCTCTGCGTTTAGTTTCAAAGTTTTTAATGACATTCCGTTCAATTATGTTCAGGACTGTACCAATGCAGCACCGGGCCTATATGCAAGATTCCTTCCTGAGTCCTTTCAGTAGTAGGACTATTTTTATCTATGGCTGAAATTCCCCTTATTTGACTGCCATCTTTATTTTTAAATATAAGAAATTATAATTTTTGCCTTTCTATCTTTTCCATTTTGCTGCTCCAGGTTCTGAACTGTATGAACGCAACCGTTGCTTGAGATTTACTAATTCTTGCATCTGCAGCTTCACTTATTTGCGTAGTAGTAGGTGAATGACGTGTTTAGGCTCGCAATACATTGAGGCTCATGCTACGCACAACCAAGATTCACGACAGGTAATAACGGACACACTTGGGGTCTTTTAAAATTAACACTTCTTGTAAGAAGTATAAGATGCTTGTCAGACTTTGTCTTAATAAAGCATTTACCGTTGTGTCATATTAGAATGACACTGTTCATCAAAATATATTACTCGCAACTGCACGTAAAGTTCGTGTTTGTTCAAAAATCCACCAACGTTGCGATATCTTTCAAAAATGTTTGATATAGGGAGAGCAAAAAAGATACGTTAAGTTAAGCAGACACTTGCCATTAAGGGTCTGACAGATGCTACCCCCAGTATTGCCTCCATAATGTATAGCAAATGATAAATTTTTAAATAAAAAACGATACGATAAAATTTCGTCACGTTAAAACAGTTTTGATAAATTGCCGCTACGTTGCATTTTTCATAAAAAGTCGCTAAATGTAGCGACAAATCGCTACAAATGACAACACTGGTAAAAACTGTCAATGGTCCTATTTCTCCTAAATTCAAAGATTCGATACAACTCATCACCAATATTACTAAATACATATGATTACTGAATATTTAAAAGATTTTTTATTTAACGGTTTAACTTTTTTGTTTTCTACTTTATATTTCACAAAAGACATACTTTAATAATTTCTTGCACGACCGCCTGTAAAGTTGGCGCTTTACAACTAGTTGTCAATGTTGAAAGTCGACATTTATAGACATTTGCAATTAATTTCACGTATCGATGTTATAATGGCGGTATCGATGTCGTAATGAAATCATTATGCGTTCCTATGATCTTGGCCAACTTCATTTTTTGATCTACCGTCAATGGTTTTTCTTTATTATTTTCTTTAAAATACGGTTGTGCAAAAAATATTGTATACAACTTCCTACTCATTCAAAAAACTTCACTTTACACTCTTGTTATATAAATAACTATTACTTATGTGTGTTTAACCGTTTTGATCAGAATTATTAACAGCTTTAATTGTACTACGGTTGTTTTCAAAGATTGTTACGTTGTTCTGGTACTAATAGAATTCTTGGGGAACAAATGTCTAAAAAATTTCCTTCCTGTTGGAATCCTGTAGCTACTAGCCTAGCTTTAAATAATTCTGAATTGTTTAATTTTTTCTTTAGTAAAAATTCATTTTCTCGCATATCATTTTTCTCTAGCGTTTTCAGTTTTTTTTTATTGCTTTGTTTTGTAAATCTTTATCTTCTTTGTTTTCTATGAATACAGTGCTGTAGATTATGCATCTTCTGTGAAATCAACTACATAATCACCAGATGGAATACAGAATGAAACGATTTCTCGGTCATAAACAATAAAAATCACAAGATTATAGTTTTAGAATATGGAAAACGAATACATAAAATAAATTTAAACCTAAGTAAAACAAACTTATGAATAAAAAAATGTTTAATATAAATAAAACTTGCAACCTTCGAGGGTTCAATATGCGAGAAGAAAGGGTGCTAAAGGTACTAAAACATTCGCAAACGTGATTTGAATATACAAGGCAAGGAAAGACATTATAGGAAATATAGTTCGATACAAGAAAAGATATTTTACCACGTAACTGCAGAATGGGATGCTGCCTAGTGGGAAAGCCTTGCTTGGAAAAGAAGATTTTATTTTTCAGGACAATAATGCGGCTTGCCTTGCTCAGTCCCATAAGAGACTAGTGATAACAGATAGTAAGCATCAAATCTAAAAAGAAACTCCTAACAAAAACGGAATTAATCGAATTTCTAATTCAAGCTTGGCATTGAGATTGAAACGTTATGATTACTTGGTTTGACAGGGAAACCTTCAGATTATAAGCTCCATGATAAACAACTGTTAGTTCAAGTATGCCACTAGTCTTAACAAATATATAAGATAAAATACGATAGGCGATAGTCATAGTCATAAACAGTCCTTCTCCAGTCCAGAAGAGAAGGTGTAGATATACTACTTACTGACAGAGAATAATTTAGGTTCGTATTGCTTCATCCACTAAATCCTGATCTTTTAAGCTCAGAAAGAAACAAACGATAATAATAAACAAGTAATTGAACTAAATTTATTATCATAACACACAAAAATGAAAATCTGAACGATAAAGGTAATAATAAAAACACAACACAATATAAAGTCAATTATTACTAAACATACCAAATACTGCTTTCTTTATTTTAGAAGAAATTCAGGTAAATAAATGCACGATCAGTGCGATTAAAATAAACTTCTAACCTCATGGATCCACTTGCCCTAACCTCTTTCTTTTTATTGATAATAAAATAAAAAAGAAACTTGAAAAAGGCTTATTCAAATCTTAATTTATATTCGATGAGTTAAAAAAAGGCAAGAAAACACCCTACATTGGATGGTGTATAGTCTAACTTATATAAATAAACATTATATTTTCAATAATATTTTCCTCAAGGTAACTGATACTTGTGAAGCAGCATATGCTAAGCTCTATTTAGATATAGGTCAACGAACCACGCATGTATTTATTAAAAACACACAAATAAACTGATGCTTTTGCGAGTCATTCACAAACAAAACAACAAAGTTATAGGAAGCAAATTTTTTACCACAATAAACAGATGATTTAATGCACCAAGCTCATCATCGTGATAAGTCTTCAGCGGTGTCCATAAACTTTGGGGTCAAATTCATCCCTCTAACTTTATAAGTAGTAAAATTTTGAATGCTTTTACTATCAGCTGGATTAAAATTAAAATAAATCAGGAGAATAGACCACTTCGATCCAACCACTAACAAAGACCTTCCACCATCTTTTTGTCAACGCCCTGTATTCCTACGCTACCACTTCCTCTTCACGCTACCACTTCCGTTCATTTTTTCCCAATCAAACTTCAGCGATAGTCAAAACTTCCGAAGCTTGAAAAGAAACTTCACAGAGGGTGCCAATAAACCTACCGTTATGCAACAATTAAGGTTTTCCCACGATTTTTCTCCCAACATAAAATAATTAAATAATAAGGAAAAAACTCGATATTTTTAAAAAGAATGGAATAAAATTGACTTTGAAAATAGCAACTAAATTACAAAAAAAATTGTTGCAACGCAACAAGATGCGAATTGATGATGAAGAACAAGCGCTGACCAATCATACATATAACTTAGTAATAGTTTAGATTTGTGTAATTTTGAAATTTCTTTCTGTTTTTACATTGTCTATATAATCTAATGGGACATTATTATTATATTTTTTCCTAGATCCCGGTAATTTCAGAGGTCACTTAGATTGTTTACAAAATTAATAATTTTGTTCCGATTATACTGTGTTTATCTATGTACCGAACGATCGTTCAGATTTTCAATTAGGGTAGGCCGCAGCTGTACATCACATTAAGACGGTACTTTAGACACAGCCAAACAAGTGACAGATTGCAAACAAAAAATTCAAATTTTAAATTTGAAAGTTGACTTCAACTTTGATTATTGACAAAGTTTAATAATAATTAGATAATTTATTACAATTATTTTAAAAATACCATTTACAACTGAACAAAAAGCATACATTCTATACACCGTTCACAATGTTTATGGGTTGTAATAGGTCATGCTTTCATTTTGTTAGGTTGAAAGTGTTTTCTTTTTTTTGAAAATTGCCGTACCTGCGACTGTATTTGGTACCGTTGCACGATCAAAAATTTTGCATAAACGTTTAGTACCGATTAGTTTTATTTTGTTAAAAAGAAATAAAGTTTTCCTTATATTTGCAGAGTTACAAAAAATAGACAACAGCGTGAGGCCATACTGTCATAAAATCATAACCTTAAAGTACATCAAACATCAATAAGATTCTACAGGCCGAGTTAATAAATAAGCAGCTCGGTTTACCATACTCAAACTGTCATTCTGTCACAGCCATATACGACCCATAAACATCGTGAACACTGTATAGATTGTTACTTTTGCACTGCAACAAAAATAAACGTCGAGTGAAAACATTTTATCCCCGAGTGCATAGCTGATTTTCCGGAAAGATATCCAGACTTGCCTTTCCAATATATCAGTTTTTTCGATGTGCTGAAATATTTCGAGGAAAATATTGCCACAGTTCATGAACTTGTGACTGAAACTTCTCAGACTTCAATTTGAAGAATTTCCCAGCAAACTAATCTAGCTTATGGCACGCGCCAATTAATTTTAAAAAAGGATTTAAAACATTATGTATTCTTATAAATTAACCGCTTTTCATGGGTTGTTGCCCGTCGATTCTCCACGGATGGTACAGTGTTGTCGATGATTTGTTAGATAGAAGTTTCTTCTCCGACAAAGACTGGTTCTACCTTTCTGGGTATGTCGACTCATAGAATATGCGAACGTGGTCAGCACAGAATCCACACACTTGTCGAAACTACATTACATTCATAAAAAATAGCCATCTGGATAGGTGTGAGTCGCTGTAGGTTGATAGGAACTATAATTTTCTAAGGTACTCTTACTACACAAAGATATCAAAATGAGATTATCCAACAGCTTATCTATTAGCTGGATGATGAAGAATTACAACAAGAATGCTTCCAACAGGATGGTGGTACGGCACACGCTACATTTACAATTTAATTTTTAAGAGAGTTTCTTGACGATCGATTAAAAAGCAATAATACTCAAATACCGTATACCCTCCACGTTTTTGAGATTTGACTGTTTTAGATTTTTCTGTATGGCCTTATCTGAAAAACTCTGTTTTTTGAATCACCCGAGAAGAATTTGGAAAAACTTACCAACCGAATAACTGAAAAGTGCGTGGAACTGAATAATTCTCCCCGGATTCTTCAAAATCTTTTTAATAGGCTTAAAAGGCACGTTCAAAACTGTCTTGATGTAAATGGCGAACATAATCAGCACTTATTGTAAAGTTTTGTTTCTTTGCTGTGTTTAAAGTACCGACCGAGATTGTGTAATGGTCATAGCCTACTCTAATTGGAAATTTAAACGATCGCTCGTTATATTAATTAAGCATTTAATTATAATTAGTTTTATTTTTGTTTATTAACATATAAAGATTCTAAAGATAATTTAACATGACTCAACATCGCCCATTTCAGTAACTAACTTAATACCAACCTTAGACTGATAGAATTGCCTTATCAGTTAAATAATTCGTCACGTATGTTATTAGACTTTGATCAAATTCGGATGCAAAATGTTTTAGTTTGGAAACAGGATTGTTGAGTTTGTTACATCTTGATTTTTTTTAAATAATTTCTGCTCTTATCTGCAAGTTTCAAGAGTGTTTTTGTATTTTATTGAGAAAAATACGTCTGATTTATCTTTTAAAATTCATCTTGATAATTTAGTCTTTAGTTCCACACGGTATAATTTAGTTGTGGTCGCCGACATGATAATAATTCATTAACATCGAAATGGGCAATACCGGCTCTAGTAGTTACCTATTTAATGGTAACGTATAAGATGTTCCGAAGTAGAAAGTAGTAATTTTAAAACGAATCTTCCTCTATGCGAACGAAAGAGCTTAACATGGGTGTAAGATGCAGAACATTTTAGAAACATAAACGTGCCGGTCACGAAATCGTGACATCGTATACAGGCTAAAGCCAAGTTGGGATGGTTTATAAAGAGACGAGAGGCCCACGTAGGTCGTTGAAATAAAATTGATTATTAGACACACACAGCTAGAATATAATACATCTGCTGTAAACGTTTTATAGATTTGCATTTAAATCTAAACATCCGAACAACAGTAAATTTAATGTAAAATTGTTTTCACTCAAGTGTTAAATTGCTAACATCCTGAGAATTATCAGCAGCCGATTACGTCAAGATTACACCTACTTTCTCTGATCTACTACTACATACTAATTATCGCGGCGGATAGAACTCATTGACGGTTGTTAATTAAAATTTCTGTCTGAAATAACCAGCTTAATGATTGCATAAATCTGCTTGTACATCTTTAAATTAAATAAGTGATTCTGTTTTATTTCTTTTTTATTTCAGAACATGAGGAACAGGAATCGGCGATGGTTACTCGCTTGGACGTTGGCATCTCTGTTTCCACACATCATGCAATATGAAGTTCCTAACGACAACATTGGTGTCTTCAAAAGTAATATACATTTCATATCGTTTTATATTTACTTAACTAATTCAAAGAAAGTTCTTCATTTACTGAGTTTAATATGTTTCAAAGTTTATAAACCACATTAACACAAAACCAAGTACATTTTAAATAAAAAAAAATACAATGATAAAAATAATAATTTTAATATTCTCATTTAAATTCTTCATACTACGCTAGAATCTATTTAAAATGCAAAATAATTTTGTAAGCTAACATATCAACTAAATTTGCTACAATTTGTTCAACAAAAAGTTGCTTAAGAAAATTTCAGACTAATTTTTAAATTTTTGTTTCGTCCAGGTTCTAAATCTTAGTAGTACTGCATATACAGCATGTTAGAAGAATAGTGTCGAAAACTCTAAGATTGTGTAGTACACATGAAGATAAGTAAGAAAGTTTATATAAACATGTTTCCACAAGTGCACCATTTCCGAGATACAGGGTATCATTTTTATTTAAAATTTGTTTGTTTTTGCATCGAAATGAGATTTTCCCGTTGAATGCACCATTTTATAGTAAAATTGGATTCTTCAAAATCTCTCAAATTCAACGTCCTATAAAACAAGATGTCTTAAAATGTTTCTACACTTCATCAGCCTATTAGTCTGCATATTCATATTGAAACTAAAAGCATTTTTATATTAATCAGTAATTTAATTGTAACAGTGCCCATCTTATTAAGAAATCAGAATCGAACTTTGGTAACTCGAACTCGAAGAGACGGAAAAATACGTCGTACAATCGAAACTGAACTAATGAAGGTCAGGTATAATAAGTTGAAGTTATCAAAGACTTTGCGTTATCGAAATTCGATAAATTGAACGTAACAAATAGTTCTTCAGGTTACGATTCAATTAATTAATTCCATGACTTGACTAACATCGCGTTACACATATTACCTATACTGCAGTAGCATATTTACAGATTTTGTATGGAAAGCTTTCTGTTTTTATTAGGAAATATTTCTTTGAACATAAAGCAAAAGAAAATGTAAACGGTGGAATTTCATTTATTTCGGTGCAACCATGCGACATTTAGTTTCTTAATATATCTAGCTCTCAACAAAGATATTACACTGCTTTACACCTAGGACTGCCGCTATAAGTACGTTACTGCTGTAGTACGGAAAAGCGATTTCAATTATATTTGAAATTGCAGTTTAGAAACTCCATGAGTCACTATTACATCAATCTACCATATATAGTAACTTTCCATCTTATAAAGGATATAATGGTCTAAAACACAGCGGCAACAACAACGATTTTATACATACTGTTCTGTCCTGTCCTACACGGTTTAGTTTCAACTCAAGTCCTGAAAGTATACAAAAATAGATATTTTCAAATGCATCTTTATATTTAAAACTGAAAGTCCTTAATGCGCGTCAGAGATAGAATTAACGCAAATGCCACCGTAGGTGGCTGCCATTTAGGAAATTTAATTCCTCTATGGCTGGTGAATTTGGAAAAATGGATAGTCGTCAACGAATGTTGTTTTACTTATATACATAAAACCGGAACCAAGAATCACGTGCTGATAGTACCGTAAGCGAGTCAATCAGTGGTTCGAATGAAAATGCGGTCGGGGTACCCGTACTGATGTTCAACACTTAGCGGGATCGCCATAGATCGGCCTTAAACGGTCAGAATTAACAGAAATGTGTTGCAAGTAACTTAGTTATTGTGATATAATATGATTTTTGTTTTTTAATCAAAATAATGACATTATTTTAGCGTTAAACAAAACGAAATCATTTATAAAACCGAAAACGATATTTTGAGAAACATGCGAACGAAAAACGTAACGGAAACGATATTTGACTGTTTTGAACCTCTCAGATTTAATGGGGGCAGCGTTGCTTTACACCCCATATATCTAGGAAACGGTACGCTTTAAGAAAAAGAATTATGTGGGAAAGTAAGCTAAATTGCTGTTGAAGAATTCGATGCAAATATTGTATCCTATTTTCGCCCCTTAAAGATGCAGTGATGAAGTTTACGTGGATTAAAAACGATCGATCTAATTGAGCTTTTTTAAAAAGATACTATTACCAATCATTTTAAAAGTTGCCACTAACTGACCAACGGACTCATACTTGTGAAAACATATTGAAAGGTATCAAGTTTACTGTGCCTGTAATGACACCTCGTCTAGTATAACTTTAATCTTTATGTATTTTAAAAAATCTAATAAATAAAAGTGACATATGAGATTCGGTCATTTGCCTAATGTGTTGGCTACCTACATGTTGCAAAATAAACTAGGCATACCATACATGTTTTAAGTTTTACAATAGAAAGATGAAAAGCAACGACATGTATGTAGTAATATCTAGTTTTTTGCTCTAAAATACTTTAGGTAGCAAATAATAAACCCCTTTAAATTACAGAATTCGGTTGAATTGATAGTATTGCTTGATGAGCATTTTCGAATTTAGATTTTTCTTCAATGTAACGTCTCTGTAACTAATTTCTACAAATTTAAACTTCTCAAAATTATTTAAGAGCCTATAGTCGTAGACAACGATGGACGAGGGCAATAAATAGAGCTGTGGCAATTTATTCTGATGTGAAGACCATTTTGATGTACGTAAAATATGATTTATATAAAGTATAAAAAATATGTAAACACAAATACGTTCTATTAGTAACTAGGATGCTTTAAACTGAATCCGATATAAAACTTTCGGAAGTAGACTTTTACTCAAGAGAGAGATAATTCCTCACTTATACCTTAAAAGAAACTTTTCCGATGTATTCGTCTCGCAGTTTTCAAATACAGACAAAAAGGCGAAATTAGAAAATATGGAGAGTCTGTGACAAAATAAAGAAATGAGTTTCACTTCTGGAAGAAAAGAATCCAAGACAAAAGGTTCCGCTAGGTACTATACATAAAGAACGAAATCAGGACTTTACTTTTTACTTTATCGTCTCCTTAAGAATCGGAATACCCGATAATAATTATGAATCTGATAGTTGCCACTTTTAGAACGTAGAGAATCCAAAATTTAATTATTAAGCAGTAAAAGTCGATTTTATTTGGGATTACCTAATGAAGTATTGTAAAATCTGTCACAAAACTATGAAGTTCAAAACCTGAATTCTTTTATTTTTTTCTCTTAGATTGCTTAGCCTTCAAAAAGAGTTGAGGGGAACAAGATTAATTCCTTCATTGTCTATCCATTAATTCATCCCTTTCAAAATTAGTTCATCTCTAAACTTCTTACTGTTTGATTGGCCTAAAAAGACTTTTTGAAGATTTTTTTCCATATAATACCAAACATAACATTTGGAATAAATATAGAGCATCTTAAACAAGCAGCAAGAAATTAAGCAACAAAAAACAACACAAACATCCCAGTCAGGCCTTTCTGCCCATAGCCTTAAAATAATACTTTAAGTTTTATAACATACGAACCTAAAATTCCTAAGGAGCAGTTCTCAATCTTTCGCATTTCGCGCCCCCTTCTTTATCTTGAATAATTCTGCGCCCCTTGCATAATATAAAATAACCCAATAAGTGGGAATTAAAACTTGATTTGACAACACTGAGTATAGCGGCCGATGTAGTGCAATACCGCAGTACTATTACATGATTTAACTGTTACCCAAATGTTCACGGTAGATACCGATAAGTCTCAAATCCTTCTAGATTGAAAGTACGCTACTATAAAAGCAGCGAGTCTGTTAGTGAGTTGTTAGTTGTTCCATTACAACTGTGTTACATAAGAAACTGTGTCACTTACAGTTCCAACGTTGAGAAAGAATTATACATTTACGTACACGTGTAGTAAATATGGATAGAGACAATTTTAATCGGTGGCAAAATTGGTTTATGAATTTAGTGTTTCGGGAACTAGCTAGATACGTAACTGACTAACTGTTCGATAGGTACACTGAACAAAAGCTAGGAAAGTAAAAAATTCACTTTTTCTTCCAGTAACGTAGCGAAAGAAAGAAGTTTGACAAAAACTGCACCCTTCTAAGAAACGGCGAAGAATACAAAGTATACTAAAAAATATGTCACATAGAAGACCCATCATAGGAGAAGTCACAAAATAAACAAAAGTCTACAAATTAAAATTTTACATTCTTTGAATCTAATCTTTGTATTTCTGCGTATTATTGTTATGAAATTATGCACCTATAGAGAATTAGAGTAGAATTCTGCAGTTTCCCGATATTAAACTCGGACGTCATCTAGAATCTTTTGAAGTGTAGACAATATTAGAGTTTTAGAATTCTGATGATGCCAGCATGGGAAAAATGGGAAAACAAAATTTAAGACCGGGTAGTTTTATGTTAACTTAAAGGAAGTTACCTCTGTTTTATAAACATCCTGAATAAAAATAAGTTTTGAGGCTTACCAAACTTAATCAATCTGTATTTTGTAGAGAGAATTTTGAAAGTGATGCTGAATGGCACCTTTTTGCGACATCACGTGGAAAGGTATCGTGCCATGAAATTGAAGGTGGCACTAAAAAGCTAACGATAAAAGCTAGTTTTCAACCAAGACACGACGCTTAAATAGCTGTTTGACTCTGCTTAGAAGAACATTGCTAATATTTTTCTTGAGTTTTATTTCTGGTAACCAACGTAAAGCGAAAGGTGGGTTTTTGCGATTCGAGAAGAAAACGTAACTTCGATGTGAGGTACGTTACATTTATATTCTCTTGCTCCATTATCAAAAGATTAAGAATCAGTTTATTGAAGGTGAGCTGAATATTTAATTGAGGTTCAAATTTAATTTTGATTAAATGTAAATTCTGATAATCTGATTGGCCAGAATTCGATTGTATTCTAGCAACAACACGGGATCAAATTTAATTATCGATTAACTTTTAATTCAGCTTTTATAAACTGGCCCTAAATGTTTATCGATTCTTCTTTGAAAGTGAAAGAGAAACATTGTCTCAACTCGATTGTGTGTGCAATGTTTTTTATTGTTGAGAGATGTAATTCATAGCACCTAGATGTAGATGATGCTTAAGCAATGTAGCCTATTTCTAATTTACAATTGAATAGAAATTGCTACAAATCTTTATTCATAATCATCTATTCTTTAAGTTTATGTAATGCCTAAAAGAGGAGGGATGCGCATAATCAACCCTGTGATTTTAATTTTAAAATGCTCAATTCGCGTAATGCTGAAAAGCAACAGTTCCGTTTCCAAACTAATAATTCTCTTTGGCATCGCTTTCTATCCGGGATTGTTCATTTATTTCGGCATCTGAGTCTAACATATCCAATAAATTCTTTTCTCAAATTAAAAGTTTCTTGTTTCTTCGTTTTATCGAAATAGCTTACTCTACAGTGATAACCAGGATCTGTAAAAGAATGTTTAAATGGGATAATTTGTCATAGAGCAACTGAAACTGTTGTTTCCAAAATCTTCATTTAAAATTAGATAATTTGTAGTCTTGGCTTAAATATTTTTTTATCTTTTTACATTTTTGGTACGTATTAGCTGTTACACCATGTATGTGTAATATTATTGCTTGCAAATTTGAGCAAGCCTTGTATTTGTTTAGTTGCGCTCGCTATCTCTTCATTTAATCCATTCACAACGTTAACATAAGGCTATATGCATCTAACATGATTCTCATGGCATGGCAATAATTTATAGTAAAAGAAGTTAGTAAAAACTGCATAAAGTTGGATGCTGTTGGAATTTTCCTGGATATCTATCACTGTGTGAAAGTATGGAAAGGTTTTTACGAAATACCCTTGCTTTAAAGCTGATAATTTATCACTTGAGTTACTTATTGAAAAGAAACATCTTCATGATTGCTTTTAAATTTATTAAGTTAATTACCCTTTTATAAAATGTAAAAGCAGTAATAATAGGTAGGCACATCTTGCAGTAATAAAAAATTTGGAAACCTGCAATACATGTTGCAGATAAAATTAATTTCATTTTCATATTTTAAAGTAAAAAATAAAAATTCGTATGTCTTCTCGTAATCATCTGCATAACTTTCTCTTGATGTTCGTTTTTCTATAAAGATATTTCATTGATGAATATTTTAAAGTGGGACACATCTTGTATAATTTATTAGCATTTCATCTTTATTTAGAATTGATTCACTATTTTTTTCTTTTCCTAATTTATTATAACTAAAAAACTAAAAAGTAAAATGTTAAAACTTTTTTAATAAGTAATTACATAGTTTGTTTCAATGTACGTACGATTTTGCCGTTTTTACTTAAACTATAACAGGAAATAGCTAAAATGAAAGAAAGAGGGTTCCAAAATACAAAACTCTCCTTTGGATTTTTGTTTAGTTACTATCAAAAAGTTTTAACACCAAGTTTGATTGTAAAATTGTTGTTGACATTATACGAGAATAACAAATAGAACAGTATGGGGTCAGTATGTCACCTAAGCCTTACAATGTGGTACCTATTAGGAGACAACGTGTTAATTATTATGTTCATAATGTTTACTACTGTTTTGCTTTGCTTGGATTAAACCTAATAAAGAATAATTAAATTATTAACCATCGTTAGCACTTAATTACAGCAACAGGTTGTTGTTCAGGGTGTACACATAATAACATACATAATATATAAATTTCCGGGACCCTATTAGAAAAACTAATGTTCCTTATAAAGGGCTAACATTTACCTTGTACTTAATGAGTTAAATTCTTGTTAATTCTGTTCCTTTCTAGCTATTGGGCATCATACTGAAGGGAACATCTACATTAATATATTGCAGTATAATAAGAAATTTAAACAAACAAACTAGAAATTTCTACAGAATAAAATAAAACCTAATAGTGTTTATTGGTTCTTATTACAACGTAAATCTTAAGGTCTTGTTTGGGGACGGCTGCAAAGTCAATGTCTTAAATATGAAAACTTGAGTATTTTCAGATTTCAATTTAGGTGAGTTTGTAGCACATTGGGCAGTCATGTTATGCTCCAAATTTTATATATTTGATTTATTTAATCCTTTTTTGTATTGGTATCCTCTTGTATATTTCTTAGGAAGCATTTTAGCAATGGGTGCAAAGCACCCGGGAGGCGGTGCATGAGAGGCGGCATCGTACCGGCCAAAATTATCTCTTAGTACGCATTTCAAGGACTGGGTGCGAAGCGACGCAGTCGACTTGGGATCAGCCAGAACGAGTAATGCCCGGGTTGTCAGCGGACGCCCCTACATTCACCAGTTGGGAGGGCATAGACCTAGCTGTGGTCCGGCCGTTCATCATCTCAGCCTCTTCAGATCGGTCTTTTATTAATTTTCTGTTTCGGTAACCTGAAAAAAGAAGGTTTGTAACGTTCACTTTTTGTTCCCGTTACATGTGTTGTAGTTAATCTGTGCTGTCGGTGTGATCTTGTATTTCTTACTAGTCTTCTCTCGTTGAAAAGGTTTTTTTGATGCTTGTTGAGAGTTGATAGGTTGATTACCTTTTTAGTAGCTTCTTTAGGTAGGAGATCAATTAGGATTGATCAGCTGGTAAGTCTACTCTAAGGATGAAACAATCATCTAACGCTCAAGGTTATACATACAATAATTGTTAAGTTGAACTGAAATAGGCAGCTAGGTCGTATTTCAAGTTCAGCGGGTTATAGGATATCCCGACCTTATTTGTTCCGTTTATAGCTTTAGGAAGATAATGGCTTCCTTCTAGACCGATCCGAAGATGGAGTTTGAGAGTTGCTGTTATTAACTACAGGAACTAGGTATAGCGCTTGACAATTTCAACGGAAAGATTAATAGTACTAATCATTTTAAGATGATAAGAGACTTGCAGGGCGAGATCATCAAAAGGCTTGCGAATCATCAAACAAAGCTAAGATACAAAGGACTGATTGCGGAATGCTGCGTCCTCAATGATCGAGTGGACTAGATCCTCAAGGAGAGTCCGGTCTTTGGCAAGAATTGGTCAGATTTGTTTGATGTAGCTTCTGTTTGTAGCCATTGTAGCGTGTCGGTTAAACGTGCAGAGACGATCTTCGTGGATGTTCAACCACCACCCAAGGATTTCGTTAATCCGAGTTCTGTCCCACCACAAAAGGCTGCGAGTGAGGAACTCCTTATTACGTTTCCTGAGTCTTTAGAGAATTTTAGGTCAGAGATCCTACTGATTGATCTTTTAGAGCCTAGCCAACCTCTTTTTAGCGAGTCAGGTTCTAGTTGCTCGAATGCAAAAATCTCGATGTCGTTCCCAAGTTCGGATGTCATAGCAATGCTGGAACTCGGATACTGAAATTGCCTTTAGCTGGTCGGTTACGGCAGTTTTAATGTCTTCTAGTGTCCCAAAATGACGTCCTTTGAGATGATTTTTCAGTCTTGAGAAGAGAAAGAAGTTAAGGACTCAAGTCGGTGAAATAAAGGGGCTGAGGAGCCACAAGGATGTCTTTACTTACCAAAAACTCATTAATTGAGAATTAAGTGTGATGCAGTGATGCAGCATCAGTTGTTCTTGATGCTTGGTCTCACACGCATTACCGTTTTTCAAAGTCTCTCAAGAACTTCTCGGTAAAATTGTTAGTTACCGTTTGGTCTTGAGGCACAAATTCATTGTGGGCGATTCCTCGGCTGTTGAAAAAGCGAATAAGCATGGTTTTGACATTTGACTTGCTCTTTCTTGGTTTTCTTGGTCTTGGTGAGCTTGAAGTGTACCATTCCTGGCTTTGGCGCTGTTTGCTGGTCGTCATTAATAATGACACGTTCCGTAGAATGAGGTTCATTTTCAATCCGCTCCCAATAGTCAAGGCACGTGTCCGTCCTGTTGTTCTTTAGTTCCTCCGAAAGGTTTTTCGGAAACATTTTTGCGCAAATTTTCCTCATCCGCAATTCATTGGTCAAAACCTCATGAACGGTGGTGTGAGTCAAATTCAACTGTTGCCAGATCATTCTGACTGTTAAACGACGATTAGAACACACAAGATCAAGATTCTGGCAACATTTTCGTCAGTTCTTGCAGTTGCAGGTCTTCCACTGGGAAGTTCATCTTCAATCTGTTCTCTTTCTTCTGAAAATTCCTTAAACCACCTGGAAACCTGGGCCCTTAACAAAACATTGTCTTCATAGTCCTGCTGAAGCTTTGCAAAAGTTTCTGTCGCACTCTGACCAAGTTTGAAGCAATGTCTGATAGCAGAACGTTGCTCGAAATTGATATCACTCATTTTTAGAACGCAATAGAAAAAAAACAATTTACAAAAAAATTCCTACGGACAACCAAATGACTCCACGGAGTTTAAACTCGTACTGGTGGAGCATTACATGTTGACCCACTTTCCCTCTACACCAGTGTTGCCACATCGAACGCTACGTTGCCAGTCACATTAGTTTATTTACACACCTCGTATGATGCGAGAAGGCTTTGGGGCGCTGGACATCCTGGTTTCGTCACAATTATAGGTTCTGTCTGGGGTGAATGTGTGTTTTGTATAAATGACTTCTACTACATAGGTCGTAGAATTTTCCGACGTTGTGAGCATTGAATGCGGATGCTGTTGCAGCAAACACTTTGTCAGAAAGACGAATAGAAAGTTGATTGTGTCTTTTAAGGAGTCCTCTTGCCCAGTTTTGTCCAGCCAGTTTGTTTTGTTTGTTAAAAGAATGCTCGATATTGCTGGCTTCAGCGTATTGATATGCCAAAAACCGAAGGTCTTCTATTGTCAGACGAAAAATCGCTCTTCCGTTTTAAGGATGTATTCCACAAGCAGTTTCTCTTGAGGTGCAGTAAAGAACATTTAGAAAGACCCAAGCTTCTCTTGGACATTTCACCCTCTTCCAGAGAGTAACTAATGGTAGGTTAAATTGTTTCGCGACTGTCTTTATTTTTTCACCTCGCTTATGGTCTTCTCACTGCAGCTCTAGTGCTTCGACTTTTGAATGTAATTGCAAACCATTCTGTAAATAATTAACAAAGAATAATGTTACAAGTCATAAATTAAAATTTGATAGAACTCATTGTTGATAAACGTATTTTTAATTGAAAAATGTAAATTAGAAATATTTTTTATCTTTAATACAGTTTCACTGCATTCACACATTCAAAGTAAATAAATGATTAGGTGACACTAAAATAGAACAGAGGGGCCAAGTGAAAAGGTATCGATCCAAAAAAGGGTTGGGTGAAGCTGAAAGTAAATTATGAAATCTTAAAAGTTTTGACGAGCAAAGACCATATTTTATCCAAATATGTATCTTCTATAAACTTTCAAAGTGGTCATGATTTTTCTCTAATAATTATGTTGCCTCAGTAACCATCGATGCTGTAAAATTCTTATGTCACTTTTTAAGGTTGACATTTTTTTGTTAGTAGGAAGATAACACTACACTTAAATGGCTAAAGTCAAATTATTATCTTTTAAAAATTGTAAAGAGTCACTTTAATATCTTAATTTGGTATTTAATCACATCATGTTAATCTTCATTATTAATATCTAAATAATTTAATAAATTATTGCAGTAATTTTGTTGTCACAATTTTATGTTCAATAATGTAGACGTATGTCGACTAGTATGCGGTAAAAGTTTAATTTCTCTCATTATCCTTGATAAATATTTGTTTAAAAATTAAGTCGCAATTAAGATATTTCTCCTTTTTTTCAGATAACTCTTCTAACCCAAAAGATATTAGAGGCATATTCGCCCCTCGAATGGATTACGAACAATGGACCCCCTTAGGAAGAGGAGACCCGTTAAAAAACGACCCAACATACGATTACGTACCGCCAGTTCTAGATCGAGTTCATTACTGGATAGATCCGGCTTCTAGAAAGCCCGACGCGTCACTTCCTGGAGAAACACACAAAACTGAAATATTAGTGTTGGGCGTTTCATCGAAAAAGCCTAGTACAGGTACCTCAATTACTGCCGATTCTAGAAGAGATACTTACGACCCATTTTTAAAATTCGTAGAAGGTCCAAAATTTGGAATGCAGAATAATTACCAAAGAATGTCCAGGCCACATTACTCTATGTCGCCTTCTTATTACGGATCACAAGTTTATTCAAATAAGAATAAGCAAAATGAGTATTTGTCAAACAAAAACGAACAGAGAATGCCTTATACGATGCTAATGCCACCACCTGTACCAGATAAGGATCCTCTTCAATTGGATGTGATGACGTATAAACAAGCTTTCAATTCTTTAACTACGACAGAATATCCATCATTAAGAACAACTGTTAAACCTTCTACGAGTGCAGCTCTCACTAGTGGCACGTCTTCATTTACAATTCAACAGTCAAATCTACTATACCATTCAAGTACTCTGGGCAGCCAGGACGAATTCAGGGATACAAGTCAATTTGGTGCACTTGGTGCACCTAGCAGTCAAGTTACCTGGAGAACACCTTTAGCGAATCTTCCAGAATCTACTAAAAATATTTTGAAAAATCAGAGACCACAACAATCGGAGTCGTATATGGAAATACAACAAACATTTTTACCTAATAATTCTTCAAATACAAAGCTTAATAGTATGGCATCGATATTAAAAGAAGAATCTCATAGTATAATGCACAAGGGGCAAGTTACAGATGGCGATTTGGATATTCAGAATACTTACGTAAATATTGGGAAACCCGAAGCGCAGATGCATTCGCCTACAGATACGGAGATATCCAGTGTTTCCGTAGAACCTCCGCATATTCCATTTACAATTAGGCAAACTCCCGTCTTAATGAGGCCATCTACTTCTTCAAATATGATGCATTTATCTACAAATCTTACACAGATGAATTATAGGAATCCAACATCAACGATGACTAAATTTCAAATAACACCCATGACACTACAAACACTGCAAACCATTCAAACAATGAAGGCTCCTCCAATATCCCAACCGCCACCCATGAGTTTCACCAAAAAACCGACAAGTTCGTTACTTGGTTTACTTCAAAAGGAATCAACTCCTTCTACTACCAAATTAAGCTTAACGCCTTCCGGTGAAATGACAAATAAACCTAGACCAACGATGACTGCAATGTTTACTACACCCACCCCTACGATAGCTACAACCGTAACATCCCTTACAACAGATCCACTATTTAAACATTACAAACAACCCACAGAGCCTCTAAAGGGTCCTATGTATTTGATAATTCAAGGGCATTCAAAAGTGAAAACGTACGGTCCCGGAAAACAAATACACGGAATTGCAGTACAAGAAAGTAACGAGATACCTTCAGAGGAAAAAGATGAGTATACTGTAAAACACTTGCACGGTTACAACAAAAAAGACAGCAATGAAGATCGACCGAGGCAAGGAAGATCCAGTAAGTTACAAACCCTGTTTCATGTCGTACAGACAGGTCTAGGTGCCATAGATTTCTCAGAAACTGCTGCGAATCGCAGGAAAGACGATGATGTACAAGAGGCTCAGTTGGTTGTCAGATATGACGTGTCTGCACAGACGGATACAACGAGCGAGAGATATTATAAGGGGATCGTTGAATCCGGGGATATGGCGAGGAATATTAAAGATGATTAGTTTTTGTATAAGATGAAATGAGATTTTGTGATTTTAACGTATTTAGGCTATTTTTCCGAATAGTGTCTTACGTTAATATTTATTATTCATTAATTACTATTTTTACATAGTTGATTTTAGTTTGATAAGAAATTCTTCGTTTTTTTTTATTTGATGTAAGTTAGTTATTTAAGTAAATAAGAATACTTTATAATATAAGAAACTTTTAAAATGTATATTGTAACAAGAAAAACGCTTTAATTAGTGCAAAATCCATAATTTATACTAATATTTTATGTATTAATAAATTGCAAGATCGTCGCCGCCGTCTCGTCTGTTTTATTTTTGTAACGTTGAATACGATTCCAGATCAATTAACTCAAGATTCCAGTTCCCAATAATTCTAAAAACCTTTCAAAGAAAAACTCCACGTCAATCACGAATTCCTAGAATTAATTTCTAGTGTAAAACATATATAGAATATTGTCGGATATATAATGCTGATGAGATGACACTACCTTATAAGAACTAATCTGTCAGAAAAGAAACTTTCCTGTCATATTATCTTCCTTATTTGAACAATTACACTGTGAAGGCGTAACACTTAATTGAGATTATCCGCAATTTTCTAAAATAATTAAAAGCTATTAACTTGTATAGCGTATAAATTGTGACTTGGACAGTTTTGCAAATTTCAAGGTGCGAAGATTTTGAGAATTTCATTAAAGAAAAGATTATTTTATAGGTTGATTTTTACATAAATTAACTAGTAGAAAATGAAGTAAAATAAAGTAAAAATATTCATTGAGAGGTAAGTGTGTGTTAGTGTGTCAAACTCACTTCAATGCGAAGCACGCTTATGACTTTAATTTATAATCTAGTTCTGCGTGATACAAAAAATATAACTAATGATTTCCTTGCTCCTCCACTGGAAATTACGCATTTGGTGATTTGTTTTTATTTGTAACTCCAAAGACTTTATGGATTTTCTGTGACAAGCTTCCTTGATTACCGGATAACCATTATTAGCTCTTGATTTCTGTATAGTAGTTATTATTGTTGGATGTCAACTAATCGATTATGAATTAAATAATAAATCTAATATCGTTGATGATAACTAGAAAGCTAATTCAAACAAAGAACGTTGTAACCTCAACTTAACCAAGTCTGCCATGCTTATCACAAAACTTACCCTTGGCTGGACACTCACTATCGGTGGGTGGTTCTAGGTAGAAGTAAGGAGCAAGTAGAATTAACTTAAAATACGTTTATTTTTCATAAAACCAAGATTCCTTCCACAATAATCGATACAACACAGTATACATATAAAATACTACCAAAGAGAAAAGTTATAAATGCAAAAGGAAAATATAAGCAGCATCAATAAAAGATTATGAGCAGTAAATTAGATTGGCGGCATAGATAGCTAGATAAATAGTTCGATAACAAAATGCATTTGAAATAGTATAAAGGCAATTATAATAAATTCAGAATAACAATCAATCAAAGTAAATTGAAGAACTCGAATGCTAAACACGCCTGAAAATAGCAATGAAAACAACAAAAAGAATTTTTAAGTTTAGTGTTTGTAAACAAACAATAGTTTTTTTTTAATCTTTAAACGAAAGCTAAGGTTTAATTAAGATCACTCTACTTTTTTTATCACAAATTTAGGGATACACCTGAAATCGAGAACTGAGATTGTAATCAACAAAACGTACCACTACATCCCCGCTGGAATGCAGATCTGCACACAGAGGTAAACTCAGCTGAAACAACCCTAATTAACGGAAACACCCTTCTAAATTCGCGTTCCAAGTTCAGTTAAATAAAAGTTGATAAAAGATAATAAAAAAAACAGCACATTTTTTTGTTAACAACCACTAGAATAATAAATCGAATGATAATTCAAATTTCTTCTACTGTGAGTATGATCGATAAAAGAATTTTTAAATGATTTAAACAGGTTTGGATATTTTTATTAGCATGAAGAGTTGTACTTATATGTGGAATTAAGCAGATGTAATTTTCATGTCTGTGAATCAGAATTTAATCATAAGGCAGCCCTGGAAGCAGAGGTCGATATGTTGATTTCCTAGACAAATGGATTTTCTACTTCCTCGACCGTTTACCAATTTAATCCTCCCTGCTATAACACTCTAGACTATGCGTCGTGTGATCAGGTGATGAACCAAATCTAAAGTTCCAGCGAGAACTCCATGATTCCTTCAAGCTTCACACAAAATAATTGAACAGAAGTTATTCTTGACTCCCATTACCAAGAAGCTAAAAGACAAAAAACCCCATCAGAGCCACCATTGATATAATCAAGAAAGTAAAACTTACCCCAATCTATAGGGCTTCGCACACACAAAAAAACCTTTACCCCTCACAGCAATGACAAACGGCCTGCTGCTTGTCGTTACCTACTCAACAAGTTACTCAACCAATCGGGACATCACTGCGTAACCTCGGCAGGGAAAATCTGAAACGCTTATTGAAGAATACAAAGAATTTCTGTTAAAATAAAATCTACGAAGGCAGTTAGCAAAAACATTAGAAAGATTTTAGTAACTAGCATCAAGCTCTACATCTGGTTCTCTATTTATCTCATCCGCAAAGGTACAAGAGAAATAACTTAATCACTATAACCCTACTCTCATGGCATGAACCTGTTCAAATTACTAACCAGATCTTAAGATTAAACCCAAATCAAACAGAAATTTGCCCCTTAACAGCTGTTCAAATTCCATAATTCTGCAATGATAAAATAAACTTGACGTTGGAAACAATTTATACCCTGCGTCTCGCTTGCTTAAATATAATAAAAATAAAAAAGTTCGTCAACACTAAATTTCAGAAAAACTACTACAAAATTAATCAACTTCTCAGTGTGGACTCATCACTATCAAAAAAACCTCTCCAACGAGAGAAAACTATTAAAAAACTACAAGAACACACCGGAAGCATAGATGAGGTATAGCACATATAACGGAAACAAAAAGCGAACGTTACATGTTTTTACCAACATTTGTGTCAATAATGAATTCTACTAGTAGTAGCAATAAACAGAAGTGACAGGACAGCTAGAGACCTACACGGGTCGAGATTTTCTAGTTGATACTCCACGGGGCCCGGGTCGAAGCTTGGGTTCGGGCCGTTCGGTCTTGTCGAGCCTGCCAAGCTGTTGGAGCTTGTCGGACCTCTTAGCCCTGTCGGGTCTGTTGAAGTTTGGATTCCTCGATCCTTCAGGCTTTTTGAATTTGTCGAGCGTTTTGAACTTCTCGGCCCTTCGGGTCTACCGGGGCGTTTGGATCTCTCGGGCCTGTCTGACCACTAGGGCCTGTCGGCTCATACGAGTTTATTAGGGTTTATGGATTTCTCGGACCTTCGGGTTTCTCAGGTCTGTGGGTCTGTTCAGACCTCCGGCATGTTAGCCGTTCGGACCTGTCGGGTCTTTTGGACTTCTCGGCGCTTCGCGCTTCTCTCGGGCTGTTCGGATCTGTCGGACCGATCAAGAACTTACCGGGCTTGTTTCGGGTCGCGTTCTAGTCAAGCCGGACCTAAAAATCTAGGCCCGTGTTCTAAAGAACGCTGCATAACTCCCAAGAAAAAATGTTGCTTGCGTCATGAATTACTTGCAGGAGATAAAAGATCTTATCAAAAGAAATTTTCTACGTTATGGCTCGAATCAGAACAATATAAGAAATGGATTGAGAAAACAGACAATGAATATCAAGCCCGATGTAAAGTGTGCAATGTAATACTGAAATGCGAAGCTTTTGAACTGCAAAGACACGCAAATTCTCAAAAGAGTAAAAACCAACATGGTAATGAACATTTTTACGTATATCTTGTTCAGTTCAGTGCAATTTGGTGTTTAATCAATCAAAATCTAACGTAAATTCTTATTTATAGAACTGCTATTTAATGTAAATAGAAGACGTTCTAAAATTCGCGAATTCTGAAATCCTGTATAATAGATGGGCGTGTTTGTTCTGATGTTATCGATGCCAATAGTCAAAATGATTTAAAACACAATTTTACTTCAAGTATTTGGAACATCCCATACGAATATTCGAAACGTCCCTAATGCCAAGTATATTACTGGATAAAAAGGTATCATGAGGAAGCTCATAATCCTCTAAAAGGTTACCGTACGTGTAGGTGTGGTAGAAAAAAAGCATTATCAGCTGAGCAAACAACTGATTTATTAAATTATAAACGGCAAAAGCTGCTTGGGTTAACAAGAAGTGCGCGAGATGTACTCCAATTACAGTGCAGACCCCGTATGGTAAGAAGATACTTTCATAGTGAAGATCTACATTACCGACGACCTGCAACAAAAGCCAACCATACTGACCAGCATGCCCAGAGGAGCCTTTGCTCAAGAAAGCCTAAATCGGGATTAGGGTTTGGTGATCTTCTTTGATGAGAACGTTTTTAAAACCAAGATGAGGACCAGCAAACCATTATGGAGGCCAAACAACACAAGCATGTGGGGTTGGATGTCCTCTGCTGGACCTGGAGAATTAGTCCGGGCAAGTCCCCACATGACACCTAAAGAATACGTTGGTACAATGTATCCTGGTCTTCAAAGATCTTAATCCAATCGAGAATTTCTAGACCTTTGCAACGCGCGCATGGAACGATGCTGAAAAAAACCATGTCCGTGCCGCAACTATACGAATTTGGGGCACATTTAGGGGGCAGGAGACATTCAAACGGCTGATAGCATTCATGCCACAACGTCTTCAAGAAGTCATACAAAATAATGGTTTTTGGACTCACTATTAATCAACGTCCTACGTATTATCCATATACAGGGTGAAATTGAAATAGTTATAAGGAATTTAACAACCCATTCGGTGGCAATTATCCATCAAGAAACAAAATATTATTTTAAAGACCTTCCCTTTATTCCATAGAAAAACAACCCCTTTGAAATGCCAAAAAATTGAGTTTCTGGAATACAAAATGTATCTGTTCAGAAAAAAGTAATAAGAAAACAAATAGCAATAAATCCCGCGTATGCCGTTATCTGAGTTACAGTTGAAACGGTTTTGTTGACATTAACGTTGGGTTTGCCGTCCACCATCTCAGAAGACATTAACGGATGTTCAAGAAGTGGAGCTCGTAGATCACTGCAAGACCTTGGCCTTGAGGTTTTATGATTTCACCCAGTTTCTGCGTTTCCCACTATTTAAATATTCTGAGAAAAAGAATGTTCCCGGCTTCTTTAATAAGTAGTCAGAACTAGCCGACAGTTATAAAAAGGAACCGTCTTTCACTTAGAACCCCTCGGAAGATCAGCTTGGGTCGTGTAATGGGCTTCAATATGATACAGCTATCTTACTACTTCCAGAGTTTGAAAGAAACCTTATTGAATTACAATTTTTCTGATAATAGAACCTACAACATAGACGAAACAGAAGTGCAGACTATACTGAATAAGCTTATTAAACATATTGACTCATCGGTAAAAAAGGAAGTGACCAAATTTGTATCCGCTGGGAAGGGGCTCACGGTTTCAGTGGTCTGTTGTGTGAGCGCCACTGGCCACTACGTCCCTCCTTTTTTTATTTATCGCCGTAAGAGGCAAGATTTGTTGTTAAGAAAGAATGAGCCAGCTGGACGCGATATGGCAAACCTGATATTACTAATTTTCGACAGTCATATCTCATGAAGCTGTTTCCTATGCAAAAGCTAATAATATTCACATGGTTAGTCTCCCCCGCAGTAGCCAGCCTCTAGACAGATGTTTTTCAAGCTCTTGAAGACAGATTAAGACAACGCTGTTGACAACTGGATTTTTTGTCGTCCTAGACAAACCGTTACTATATATCATGCTAGTGAGTTGTTTAAAACAGCGTATTAAAAGACAGCAACCCTGAAAAAGGCAAAAAAAGCCTTTCAAGCTACGGGTATCTACCCGTTGAATAAAAATACTGTTTCGAATGAGGATTTCATTCCTTCTGAAGTTACTGATAATGAGAAAATAAGGAACAAGACATAGGAGAAGAAGAACGAATTGTCATTGCCTTTAGTGATGACATGGCGCCTCCGAAAGCTTTAAATGTTCAACCAGGACTAGCCGATTCGACCTAACAAAAACCTGAACCATCTACTTCCATGTACTACTGCAGCTGAACCAACTTTCACTCCAATAAACAGAGACTTGGATTTACCTTCTACTTCGGGAATATCCGCAGAATCAATATTTGCTTCTCAGCCGGGAGCCCTTGCGATCTCTGAATCACCAACGATATTATCCCGCTTCCAAAAGTTCAGATTAAAAGAAAACGAAGTCATAGATTAAAACCAATATTTCTGACTTCAACGTCTAATAAAAAGAGACTGGAGGAATTACAGAACGAAAAATCTAAAATGCTAGCCGCTAAGATGAACAAGGCTTCCAAACCTCAAGCTCCCAAGGAGACAAGAGTGCAGAATGCTAACGATAACAATTCCTCAGGTTCCGACGGTCAGTTTTCGCTTCATAAAAGCAGTGACCACATGAATTTACTTTCGATGGAGGAATCTGAGGTGAACGAAGCTAATGGTGTGGACAATTTGGCGGCTGGCGATTTTGTCTTGGCAACACGTGTTTGATAAGAACAAAAGATCTTTTTGGCTGTATGTTGCAAAAATTATGGCAACTAAATGAAAAAAGAAAATAAAAACGACTGAGCTCTCATTTTTAAACAAAGTAGATGTGATGCTAAAAGTATTAAAGCCAATGGTCAGCAGCGCTGATAGGTATCCAGACATGATTACATTTTCAAATGATCTCTCAGACTATACAATTTCTTAACAAAACGTATAAATAAAACTTCAATATGTACATATAAACGACAATATTACGTTCATTTTCTGAATGTCTTTTATTTTTAGTCTATCGTCATTCCACCTACGGGATGCAGATCTTTACCCCATCAAATGGGGCAAAGAGTCACAAATGACTTATCCAAAAAGAGGTAAATTCAAACATTTGGGAATACATAATCAATCGGATCTTTAATTACTTCATGAAATATAAAAGTGACCTGGTAAGTAGCAAATTTGTAGACGCCTACTTCTTGAATCTTACTAGCTACAGCATGAAAATGCCAAAGTGCGAACCTTTGCCTCCACCTACCCTACACCTTGGAAAAACTCAAACAAATTACAGTTGTCACCTTATAGATGCGTAGATACAGGTAACACGATTGCTAACAAAAAATTCAAACAATTCTTATTTATAATTTCTGCGTAAAAAACGGTGTTAGAAAAAATATTGTAGTCTTGGACAAAAGTAATGTAAATCTTCAAATTAACATATTGTGATGATATTAAAAATTTAAATGTGATGATATTAAAAATGTAGTGATATTTGAAAATGATAAAAAAAAGAGAGTATAAAAAAATGATGTTTTTTGTTTGATGAATGTAATGACAGTAAAAAATAAATTAATTAATATTGTCAAGAAAAAATAGCGTTTTAATAAAAAAAATTCAGAACCAAACGAAGAAAAATAAGGACCCCGAAAAAAAGAGCTCTCCATATCATAACAAAAAAGATTGGCGTCCCAACGTGGTAGGGCAAGTTAAATAAAAGACATAATTATCATTTTGTTAGTTGTCTGTTGGTAGTGGAAAGATGTCAAAGCGAGTTAAATCGGTAGATAGTAGAAAAAGGGACAATAGAGAGGAAGAAAATATTGAAATTGAACAGATGGAAGAAGAAAGTACAAGTATGGAGGAGACCATGGGAGATGTTGAAAAGGGAGATAAAGAGCAAAAAGAAATAAGATAACAACAACCAGATTTACTTAAAATATTAATAGAAATGAAACAAGACCAAGATAAAAGATTTGAAGACCAAACTAAAAGATTTGAAGACCAAACTAAAAGAATAGAAGACCAAACTAAAAGATTAGAAGAGATTAAACAAGATAATACTAAAAGATTTAAAGAAATCAATCATAATCAAGAGAAAAGATTTGAAGAAATTAAAAGAAAATTTGAAGATCATGAGAATAGATGGGATAATATTGTTAAAAACATGAGAGGTGAAATACGAGAAGAGGTGAATAATAAGATAGATGAATGTCAGAATGAAATGCGTAGGAAAATAGAAAGACGCCAAGAAGAAATTATCAACATGTTACAAATAAGGGATGCAGATATAAATGAGAAAATTAAGGAGCAAGAAAAAGCACAAGAAAACTACCAGCAGAATGTGAAAATAGAATTAGAAAAAATAAACAAAAATTATCAAAATAACAATAATAATAAAGAAAAATTGAAATGTACTATTAATTGGCAGAATAAACTAAGAAGAGCAAGAAAAACGGAAAGAAGAAACAAAATGAAGATGACAATGGAAAATAAGAGGTTGGAAGGGATCAAAGTCAAAAAAAAATCTAAAAATAAGACTAGAAAGAAAAATAAGGAATCGAGGTATAAAATATTTAAGAACGATAGTAAATCCAAAATAAGGATTGAAAAATATAAAATGATAGTGAAAGAACATTTAAAGAATTTACTATCAGGAGTCAGAGAGGAACAAAGAAATTACAAACACAGAAAAAGAAAGAAAATCAAAGAACTAGAATAAATGCTACAAGAGAATGTTAAAGTAAAAATTAGAAGCCAATGTTGACAAAAATAACCAAAGAAGAATAGGGAACATTGCGTACTAGGTTTGACAAGAAGGTATGAATGATGCTTGAATGAATGTGTTAAAGATAATCATAATGAGTTAAATAGTTATTAATGAAGTATTATTAAAATGATGATAATTATGAAGATTTGAATATGAAGTTAGTAGAATAATAATGATAATAATAATAAATAATTAATGATATGATTGATAATATTAAAAGAAAAGGTCAAAATATGATTCTTAATATGAATAAGTAAATATAAAATATGATATTGAAGTAGATAAATGAGGCAGGGAGTTAAGTTATATGAAGAAAGCGTTACTATTAGAGAAACTATTTTTTTGCAGTTTCTTAAGAAGTTGTGGAAGATGATTTGTATAAATGTAGTATGAATGAAAGCTAGTTGGAAAAATAAGGCAGAAATAGGAAGGAAATGTGAAATAAAATGAAAATGTCGAATGTTAAAAAAAACAAAGTGACAATTAACAAATGTCAAAAATGACAATTAACTAATGTCAGAAAAAAAATGACAGTTGCCTAATGTCAAAATGACGTTCGACAAATGTCAAAGTGCAAGACCGTCAATTCACATAATTGAGGTTAGAATAAAAACATAAAATAAAAACACCATAAAAAAATATATTATGTATACCATGAAACAAAACAATATCTATTATATTACATAAGACAAATAAAAGAAACAAAGATCAAATTGTAATGGAATTCACAATTGAGTATATTTTAGTTAATATTAATCAAAATTTAAGCTATAGTATAAAACGCTTAAAATTTATATTAATATGGAGGGGAAATGTGATGATATTAAAAATGTAAATGTGATGATATTAAAAATGTAGTGATATTTGAAAATGATAAAAAAAAGAGAGTATAAAAAAAATTTGTTTTTTTTTTGATAAATGTAATGACAGTAAAAAAATAAATTAATTAATATTGTCAAGAAAATAGCGTTTTAATAAAAAAATTAAGAACCAAACGAAGAAAAATAAGGACCCTGAGAAAAAGAGCTCTCCATATCACAATATGTGTTAAATACTGATTTAAAAAAAAATGTACTTTTTTCCTGATCTGAACGATGGTACAGTTTCCAGCTGGTTATCAATCAAAATCAGATTTTATTAAACTTTGATTTAAAATAATAATTTTTTCACCAATTCTTTCGTGTAATGTTATTTAAATTACTTGATCTATCTATCTATCTAATAGGAGTTTTTAATCATTTAATTTTTGTGCAACTTCTCTATTAGCTAAACTATGTTTAAATTGATTTGCAATAGAAACTTACAAGAAGCAATGATACGGGTTTTTAAGAAAATGACATTAAAATCTTTAGAAAAGGTTGACAGCTTCTGGTTCGTCACTGTTTCATAATATCATTTTCGTTTTCTCCGTAGTTTTCTTTTTATTATTAAAATTTGACAATTTAATTTTTATTCTCCTTTAATTAAATCGAGAAAAAGAGTTTGATAAAAGTCTAATTTCGTTAAAAACAAAACAAAAGCATTACACATAATAAGAATAACATATAATTAAAATAGCTTTGTACTAAAAAAGAACGTTCCTTTCGTTTTGATCATGTTACATTCTGGAACTACCGCATTTCTAAAGGACAATTATTAAAACTTGTTCAAATCAAAGCTTCTTTAAAAAGTTTAATTGTTGCGTAACAATTTAGTGGCGGACAATGCAGTCTGACCACCCTGACGTAACTACAAAGACGTGTATGTGCTGGTGATATTTTAACTTGCACTCAATCTCGTAAAAATTTAGACACTACAGGTCTTACTTGTTCACAACGAAATTAAATGCGGCTTACTGTTAGTGTTGTTTTCAACTATTCCCGACATTTAGTTGTTAATGGCATTATGTAGTATAATTAATTTCACATCGACAGCTATATCTATTTATTAGTATGCTGGATGGAACAATTAAAGGGATCCTGCAGAACAATCATGAAAAAAATCAAAAATTATTAAATCTTATTGATATATCACTTACATAGTTTTATGGGATTTTTTAGGAAAGGTTTTCTAAAAATTATTTCGATGCACAATGCATTTTAAAATCAATCAGCCTTTATCAGTTTTTTGTTGTGAATAGGGTAGAAAATCAAATTTTGGATGTTTTAAAACTGAACTAGCACATTACTGTACAATTTTGTTTTCCTAGACGTGCTGTTTTTGAATATTGATAAATACGGATCTCATGAAAGAAGAAATTTTTTCATTAGGCCTTTGTTAGTATCTTTTGGGTATGGTGTTTTCTGAATTACCCATCTGATATCCCTGAGCTTACGCTACAATGCTTTCTCCAATAGTTGCCCTATTGCTGTTATAAAATATGAAATGTCAAGACCAATTTAGGCTCTGAGATCGGCATATAGAAAATAAAGGCATAAATGAATTAGCTCCTTACTTTGTTGACGTAATGAATGGAGTAGAAACCGGCCCATTCAGTCGGTTTCTGCTCTCATCATTAAACTTAAATATTTTCTAATTACCATGGCAAACAATTTTCTCCTTTTTCTTCTTGTTAACATCGGATAAAGCTATACTTGTTTAAACTTTTAAAGAAGCTTTATTAGTTAGTAAAAAGGGAGTAGAAACTAAGCCAAAAGTTTTTTCAGAATGGGATAAGGATTATGATACAAAAAAAGTGGTTATGAAATGTGATAGTTTTGTAAAAGTGTAGTTTTTTGCAGGTTCTCATTTAGACAATTTTGTTTGCTAAAAAGAACACGCGTAAATAATCCCTAACATCTTCTGTTCCTTAGGTTAAGTTAGGTTAGCTGAAAGAAGTCTCTGGGCTTCTAAATTGTCTTAGCTCCAAACGAGTTAACGAAACACGAAGATTCATCTTCTTTTTCAGCAACGGAAGAGAACGTGTTTTACTTTTCAGCCCTGATCTTCACATATGTTTATATGGACAACAATCTGCAATCCAATCTCTGTAAATTTTTATAGCTTTGTATGTTACATTAAATTTATGTACAATAGCTGGTTGTCTTAAACGAAAAAAGAGAATTCCGTCTTAGCGACATCCACAATTTTCCTTTTTTGTAAAAAAAGAAACCAAACTCAAAAGTGTGTTTTTTAAACCTGTATCATCATCTGTGCCAAATTGTATCATATCCTCCATATTTCCACGAAACAAAAACGCTATAAACCACCTTTGTAAAAGACTAACAAATGCAAACATTGACATTCTTTACAATCAAAACATAATAAATCCGTTGGGGCCACGACATCCGCTCTCGGATATTATATTATCAATTTAAGAGCAGAAATTAGACAAAGTAGACCATACAGATCCATGATAGTTTCTATCTTTGACTGTCCTCAATGTTATTGACAAAGTATTTTTAAAAATTTAGTTTTGATATATTCAAGAAATTTCTTGAAAACTGCACTAGTTTGATTCTTACCGTAATAGATCTCAAGCAGTGGTTCTCGGCTACTTTCTGAATATTGACCTTCGACAAAGTTTGTTACAAAGAAATTCTCCAACAGCTTGGGGTCATAAATCTCTTTCTGTCTTTAGGCTAATATCTCCTGCAAGTATATCAGGTTCTATTCACAGTCATTTCCTAGAGGTCGTATTGACCCTTTTCATATCTTCTTGCCTCAGCATCCCATCCCGTTAACCTAGCAATTCGTTTAGTTACCGATGATGGAAATTTATTCTGTCAACAGAACTGTTTTCCAGAAACTAGGCTTCAAATGTGGAAAATAAGATAAAATCCCCGATGAAATCCAACTGGTGCCATTCCGTCAGTTTGTCTTTTCCAAATTACCAACAACAGAACTTTAGTCTGTCAACTGAACTGTGTCGCCCAAAAACCAGGCTCCAAAAGTAGAATATAAAATAAATCCCCAGATAGAACTATTTCATAACATTAATAATGCGACACTGAAAAGTCTAACACTAAAAACATCTATCTGGAACTTTTGAATTCACGCTTTGAGCTTTGTACCTCAAGCTCAAAAGATATCATCACGTGTTCTACCCATAGCCATCGTTCGTAGAAGTGTATCAACTTTCCATTCGCATTTATATATTTCTGGTTTGACATTTCTCGCATTTTGAACCGATCGTTCGTCTTTTCCATCAGTCAAAGCTTAATTTAATTCGCCGAAAACATAATAATAATTTCCCGTTCTTCAAGTCAGCATCGTGTACTCTATGAACAGCCGGCGTTCTCAGATATGTATCAGCCCTCTGTTTCTTTTTATACTTTTCTAGTTTGGCATTTCTTGGCCCTCGAACCTAGGAGAAAGCCTTATCTTGCCAGCTGAATTGTGTCGCTTTAGACGTAGAAAATAAAACCAAATTCGAAATACCTAATAGTACTCTTCAATTACATTGATAAAACTAGATTGAGAAGTTCGTTCCTAGGAACGTGTGCTTGAACCTTTTTGGCTCGTACTTCAACCTACTAACAGTCAAAGTCGGTAGTCCTAATTTCGTTCATTTGAATCATAAATAGTTTTCCGTTTCTATCGCCAGCATCGTATTCACAGTTGCCGTTCTGCAGGGGTCTACCAACTCTTCGTTTCTTTTCATATTTCTCAGGTTTGACATTTCTCGCCCTTCAAATCTAGTAGCTCGTCTTTTTCAATTTATCAAAAACAAAGCCTCTTTATGTCAAGTAGATGATCGTGTCGATTAGTGACCAAACTTCGGAGAAGGGAAATAAACTCAAATCCGTCCCAAATTTATCACTGTAATAATAGGTACAAGATTGAAGCCATCGGACCCTAGATACGTCAGCCTAAAACTTTAAAACTCATTTTGTTTTACTCACCTATATCGGTGTCATTTTCATTCCATTATTGAGATGGAAAGAGATAAACTGAAGCAATGTCTACATTTGAACACAGGTGTTTGCTGTCTAAATTTAGTATTCTTTGCCTATCAGTAGTCAATTACAAATAGAATTAGCAGAAAATATAATTTACGATTTGGTTGTAGAGAACGAAGAAGATTCTCTATCTTGGTCTGCCATACAATGATAAACATGTCTCTCTAATCCTCAGGTTCAATGTTCGACTGTGATGTTTGGACCGTCATGGGATCGCGTAAAGAGTGTATTGTGTTTAGAAACGATTTCTAATAACTCTAACGCGGAAAAGCTTCAGAATTGAAAGCAGTGCCATCTCAACCATTTGAGCGTCTCATGGCCTGTTATACGTATATAAATGCCTCCCAAGTATACGTATTTGTACAGTTTGTCCTATTAAACCCTAAAATTAACGTCCGTGAGCTCCTCCAACAACCGGTACTGAAAGCTCGAGCCTCGAGGGTCTTGCCGACAGTGGCGGCTGGTGACCTAACTTCAGGTGGTGCCAAAACCACGTGATCGTCGCTTGATTGGTTAAAATTGTCAGACTATACAGAAACAAAGCAATCAAGCGACGAATACGTGGTTTTGGCACCACCTGAAATTAGGTCACCAGCCGCCACTGCTTGCCGAGAAGGTAACCCTGATTTAAAAATTCTTTCTAGAGGTTCTGAGTATTTAAAAGAGAAATTTAGCTTCAGTGGGAACCGGAATTCTTATTTAATATTTGTTAATAAGTAAACATTAAGAAATAAAATTGCTAACGAGGCTTCTACTAAATACGGATTGGAATTTTCTAGAATTCAAATTATTTGCACTATGAAGATAAAAACAAAAGACAAAACTTTACGAAAACCTGTCATAGAATGTACAAATTTAATTAAAAGATATGCCCGGATATTTTCCATAGAACAAGGAAAGTTTGCAAATTCATTAAATAGTAAATTGTAGTCTTTGTGAAGACTAGATCTGTTAGATGTGTTGCCTATTTTCATTAAAAATCTATCTATTCGTAGCGCTTTTTACATATACAAAAAATTATACCTTTTTAGCTCAGTGTAGCACGAATTAATGATTCTTTAGAAGATTTGAAGCTCATTGCCTCGAAAATAGCCTTTTCGGAGAAACTATGTCCAATTACATCTGTAGATGTTGAAAGAAGTTTTGCAATGTTTAAACAGATAATAGTTCGGAGGTGACAATGGAAAAGAACGCAATGGATCATTTCATTTAGCACATCCACATCTAGTATGTCCTCAACTCTCTTAGAAAAAGGTATTTTATTACACTATTTTTGTTTTACAAAATGATTAGGCAACAATTAAAAGGAACTTTATGGACACATTAGAACAAGTAAGAAAAAAACGATAATCATCATCAATTTTAAAGCAAACAGAGAGATATTCGAATATTAGATCAAATACTTTTCACTGAACCTAGTTTGAAATATAAAGATTGTATTATTTTGTCTTTTGATAAGTTTTACTCTGTATGTTCTCTTCTTATTATAATATGTGCTATATGTAAATGAAAGTAGGAATATAAATTTGGTTTTTTTAAATTAAGGCTAATCTGCGTTAAAATTCTTAAAATCTCCTCGATAAAACAAAATGCATCGATAAAAAGAATCACCGCTCTCGATGCACTTATATTCTGGGAGTATACATAAAGAGCTTTCCCACAGTATTTGGGACGGGCCACCCCGATTTCCTTACTTTACATCATTCAGCGCGTGCATTTAGTAAATTATAGCCCCGCGGCTCGTAATCTTATTGTATAACAGTATCAAGAGTATATTGAACCACTTCCAATTTAAAAGTGTTGTAGCGGGCAGGGTACAACCAACTTTACGAATCGTACGAGGTGAATGTAAAAGTATATTTAGTAGTGTGTTTAAATTATTTATTTAAAAAAGAATAATCAAAGGATTTTACACAATTATCACAGATTTCATAAATTTTAGATAATAAATGATTAAGAAGAAAAGTAAACTGTTAATGCACCAAAGGTCTGTCCAACCAAGGCCCTCCTATTTTAGGGGTTAGTTTTAAAAAGATTATCACAAATGGCATATCAACAGAAACAGAATTTAAAGCAGAATCGGATCACTAATAGTTATTTACGTAATAAGTCAGGAAAGTAATACTTAATCAATGACAAGCCGATAGGTAAGTCTTGAAAGTTTGCGAATCCAGTAAAGCCAAAGTTAAAGTACATGAAATATTGTCAAGTAGGTACTGGTACTTGTATGAATAAGAAGTGTAGTATGTTTAGAAAGACAATAGCTCGAGTAGGCCACGATATTAATTATTAATAATGTACGGCTTAAAGCACATATTTGCATTGAAATATACAGGGTGTCAAAGAAACAGTGTCTAAAGCTCTAAGGGCGTGTAGTACTCATGCAAATAAGTAAAAAAAAGTCTAGATGAACATACGTATGTTCGGAAATGCACCGTTTCCGAGAGATAGGGTATCAAAGTCTTATTTAAAATTTCTTGTTTTTTATATTTCAAGAACAAACGGGCGGTCTTAGAACTACATGTACGTCATGAACGAAAATGCGCCAAGTCATTAAAATCACAGTGGCGTAACATGGCAGTTCTACAAAGTTAGTTAGTTATAAGTTGTTCGATATCGATCATTACTCCCCTGTATAAGTGAACTTGGACTAGTCCGACCTATTTTCGTAAACTACGCATGGCTTTGCTTATGACGTTCAAAATACCGAAAAAAGGGATTTTTCCACCCCTCCTCCTGAAGCGACAGAGTTAGGAGCGGGGACTTTTAGTATGTTTGCCTCCTAACTATCGCCAACACATTCCTCAAGAAAAAAATATTTCTACAACCCCCTTTCAGGCATCCATTGACTTTTCTTGAGAAATCACGAAATTTACCCGGAAACTTCAAATTGCTGTAACTTCTGACCTGTCGAAGGTAAATTAGTAAACGCTAAGACTGCACGAAGTTTACATGCTTGTTACTTTTTGATTTTTCAAAATCTCTCAAATTCAAAGGCCTATAGTAAGGTCAGGTACTGTCTCAAAAACAGGATGTAATTATTCGCATTGCATTTCTTGACAGAAAGCAACCCTACTTTATTCTACAGTTTTTTCCCTAAAGTGCGTCGTTTTCGAGATACAGGGTATCAAGGTTTAGTTAAAAACAAGAAACTACATAAATAAATAACAACCGGTGTTTTTTTCTAAACGGAAGTTCTTTAAGAAGCAGATTTGAAAATAACCAATTCGGGGGTTTACTTATAGGCGACAGCACGAGCCGAAATTTCCAGGTCCGGCCCGACTAGGGAAAAACTTGACGCGGTCTGAAAAGGAGCACGTAACTTCTTGATTGTGTTTTTGAGTAAAACCCAAACCTTATCCTGATTTCCAACTTTACACCCGAAACTTGATAGGGGAGGGAAGGTTATATTTCTTTTTTGAGGCTTGAAAGTCAGTTCACGTAACAAAATTCGTCAGGACTTTTCACACAGTTGAACGAAGCTTGTGTAGTTTACAAAATTGGTTAGTCAAAGTGTAATACGGGTAATAATAGAGTATAGATATGCACTTCACAAACGAAGGAAATGAACACTTTAAGACATAACGCGTCATTCCTAAATACGCGTAAAATTCCGAAACCCCAAGTCGTCCAGTTAACTTCCAAAATTAGATTTATCGACACCGATTCGTTATAGGGTGAATAAAAATGTATGATTAAAGAAGTATTGCGGTTTAAGGCGGCTTTGAAAACTAGAAATTCAAAGAAAGAAATAAATATAAGGGGCAGGATATACTAATTTGAGGTAAAAACTAACAATTACAAATAGAATGGTGGGTGATAGACAAATTCTGATGTCATATTCGGATTCAGCAGGCAAAATTACATAAGAATCAGCCAAAATGTTCATGTAACAAATTCTTTGTCTATTTGTGACCCCTATTATAAATTAATTGGAGGTTGAGTATTGAGATTAGGCAACAATACATACATTGAAATTGTACTAGTAGTCCAGTCAACGAAAGGGTTGTAGAGGACATGGAAAGGGGGAGAATTTTTCTCTTGAGGAATGTGTTGGAGGTAGTTAGGAGGCAAACATACTAAAAGTCCCCGCCCCTAGCCCTGCCGCTTCAGGGGGAGAGGGGGGTTGGAAGGGTCCCTTTTTTCGGTTCTTCGCTTATAACTCGGAAACGGTGCATCGTACGGTAAAAAGTATTCTTTACAAGATAAAAGATACTTAAATTTCCTACAAAAATGTTTATATTCATTTTTTTCCTATGTGTTACAGTTTCCGAGATATTTGCCAGCAAGAATCGATAATATTAGAAAAACTTTTTTTGCCTCACATTTTTCGTCAAACTTGTCCTTCTAACTCCTCAGCCTTATGTTTTACAGAAAAGTTGTCAAACAGGAAGTTGTAGACTATTGAGGTTTCTTCAAGAATATGTAACGTTTACTAATTTATCTTCGACATGTCAGAAGTTACAGCAATTTGAAGTTTCCGGATAAATTTCGCGATTTCTCAAGAAAAGTCAATGAATGCCCGAAAGGGGGTTGTGGAGATATCTTTCTCTTGAGAAATGTGTTGACGGTAGTTAGGAGGCAAACATACTAAAAGTCCCCGCCCCTAGCCCTGTCG